>JADBJO010000325.1:375000-377500 GCA_016801955.1 Conus betulinus | reverse complement strand
TTCCTATAGAAAGGTCCCTTCAGGACATGTAATATTTCAGCTTGTTGATAATCTTCTGCAGTTTAAAAAAAAAAAGTAATCTGCATGAATCTTTCAACCTGCTTAACCCTTTCACCGCCAGGCATTCTATTTTGCATAAATCCCCATCGCCAGCATTTTTCCAAAAAAGCTCTTATTGTATACCAGCATATGTGAAATGCGGATATCTCTGGAACTAAACAAACCAAACAACAATTCTCATGCTATTTTTGTGTAAAATGGAGGAGATACACTGTACTTTTATTATATCATAACATGTTAGTAATGGTAAGTCAACAACAATTTCAATTTTTTAGTGATTTCAAGTGCAAAAAAAAAAAAAAAATAAAAAAAAAAAAGAATGTTATGTTTCTTCTAAGCGTAAAAAAAATAAAGAAATAATGCCAACAAACTCTCAACAAGGGAGGAAAAATACTCCACTCACAACTGAAGACCAGAAAGTATGGTATTTCCAACAGAAAAGTGCATGAAACAGCCACAAATACAACTACTCCATAGCAGGGAACACACACACACACACACACACACACACACACACACACACACACACACACACACACACACACACACACACACACACATTCTAATGCCTTACTGGTACACATGTAAAAAAGAAAAAGGGAACACACACACACACACACACACACACACACACACACACACACACACCACACACACACACACACACACACACACACACCACGTCCCCCTTCACTCTCAACTGTAATATATATATATATTTTTTTTATGAACACAAAGTCATTCATGTGCCTGTTGGTCTCTGAACCCTTGCCATTCAGTTGATCTATATAATCAGCTGTACACCCACTCGAAACACGTCTGTGCTACTCGTCTCTCACGTGTCAGTTGGCCACGCCCCCTTCAACCTTGACCAGCAAGAGTCGGCCCACAGCGTGTGTGTGAATTTCGTTGCCTAAAGTCTTAGTTCGCTCCCTCACATAGAGTTAGTGAACAGTCAGTCAGTGCTGGCTGGCTCAACGCAAAAACACTGGGGGCACACGCGGTAGGGTAGTAAGTGGGCGTCTTATCAGCCTCTCATAACATTTTGGCCACGGTCCAACGCTTCACATTGGAAATAATTCGGTCAAGCCCTCACTATCGTTCTTTACTCGTGACTGTCTGGGTCTTCTTCATCTGTATTAGGAACAACCGACCGTCTATTCAATATTCCCAGCACTTTGATCTGTGGTAAATGTACGGCAAGGTCGAGTACGTAAAGTGCTTGGTGGTGACGTCATAATGAATGGAAAAAAAATGGGAATAAAGTCAATAAAACACTGAACTGAATAGTGTTCTGACAAAGCAAATGGCTGTGATCATGAGTCAGACGATCCCCCAACTATGATGTTATTGCTGGCTTTTTATCTCATGAACTAGGATTGTGAGAGTATCGGGAGTTAGGTCACCCTACTTTGTCGCCAAAAAGGCGCCTTTGGCGCTCTGCCAAGTCGTCGCCAAAAGGCGCCTATGGCGGTGAAAGGGTTAAGCTGTTTCAGTCAGCCTGTCGTAAGTGACACAGCACAGAAACTGCTTTATTGCATGTGGTCAATAACCTCTCAGGCTTCAGACAATGGGCGTGTGTCTATCTTGTCACTGCTTGACTTGTCAGCAGCATGTGATACCATAGACCACAGCATCCTCATAACGCGGCTGTGTACCACTTTTGGCTGCCCTGGAACGGTCCTGGAATGTTTCAACTCGTATTTGACTGGCTGTACCCAGTCTGTTGTCATTGGCCATGAATCCATCAGTGCTGAAATGTGGTGTGCCACAGGGTTCTGTCTTGGGACCTGTCCTGTTTACTATGTACACACAACCTCTCGGCACTGTTATTCTTCAGTCGGGCCACTCATACCACTTCTTGCAGATGACCTGCTGCTGCATAACTCCTCTACTCCATCAGATTTTGGCTGATTGTATGGAGGATATTTCGAAGTGGATGAGTGACAAGTTGAAAATAAATGATGATAAAAACTGAGCTCATTGTTACTGGCACTAATTCAAAGATCAGTCAGGTTACTCACACTGCTATGTCTGTCTCTGGTTGTGATGTATCCTTCTCACAAGCTGTCAGGAATCTTGGTTTCTACTCAGACGAAACCTTGTCCATGGCAGTATGGAAGCACATGTCAAACAACTGTGCCGTACTCTGTACTTCCAGTTACGTAGAAAAGGTAAGATCTGCTCCTTTCTTTCCCACCGATGCTGCAGCAAACTTGCTGTCTCTTTCATACTCTCCAGACTAGACTGCTGTAACTCTCTTCTTGCTGGTCTCCCCGACAATTACTAAATAAACTCAATGCATACAGAATCAGGCAGCTCGCCTTGTTCTCCGCAAGACGTCAGAGTGCAAAATCTCTTTTCAGAACACTTCAGTGGCTTTCTGTAGAGGCCAGAATTTGATATAAAGTTGCCTGTCTCTGCTTCCAGTGTATCTGTC
>JADBJO010000325.1:342500-370000 GCA_016801955.1 Conus betulinus | reverse complement strand
TTTCTGCTGGTCCTTTCTGTCCTCTTTTCTCTTCTCTCCCACTCTGTCCTCTTTTCTTTTTCTCTTCCCACTCTGTCCTCTTTTCTTTCTCTTCCCACTCTGTCCTCTTTTCTTTCTCTCCCCACTCTTTTTTCCTCTTCCCACTCTGTTCTTTTCTCTTTTCTTTTCTCTTCCCACTCTGTCCCTCTTTTCTTTTCTCTTCCCACTCTGTCCTCTTTTCTGCTTTCCTCTTCCCTCTTCCCACTCTGTCCTCTTTTCTGCTGGTCCTGTTCTTTTCTCCTGCTTTTTTCTTTCTTTCTGTCCTGTACCCCCTGTCCCTTCATCTTCCTTCTTTCTGTTTTCCCCTGTTCTTCGTTCTTCCCACGTGTTCCTTTCTCTTTGTCTTTCGCAGTCCTTCGTCCGTCCTTTGTCCCCCCCCCCCCCCCCCCCTTTTTTTTTTTTTTTTAAAAAATCTCCCCATTCCCGTGTTTTCCCTCCTTTGTCTTCCTTTCTTCCTTCTCCTTTCTTTCTTTCATTCTTTTTGTATGCCACCTGTGTGTGTGTTGTTGCTCCATGTGAACAGACAGATTCTATCTACGGTAGGTTTGCATTTCAACATTTTTTTCTTTTCTTTTCTTTTTTTTTTTTTTTTCCTTTTCAGACATGTTTTCTACATTTGGGTAGATTTCTGATTTTATTTCATGATATTCAGTTCTCTTTGGTGCCAGTCTGTCAGATTGTTGCTTAAATTTCCCTGTTGAATATGTCATTTCTGAAATCCCAGTGTTTGCTTAACACACACACACACACACACACACACACACACACACACACACACTTCAATTTCAAAATTACATGTATAATGAAAGTTATCCTCTTCCTCTGGTTTCCGGTTAATGTGGGTAAAAAAAAAAAAAATTCTGTGAAAAAGAAGCAGATTTTTTTTTTCTTCTTTAATATTCCATGTGATGACTATGTGAATTGTGAATAAATGCCATCAGAATGTCTGTTTGCTTAGGGAATGACCTGGTTTGGGAATTTTCACCTGTGGGTTTTAACCTGTACATAGGTGAGGGTTTAAGTGGATGTCAGCCCTGGCATGGGCTGTATGGTCTGTTGGCCTGTAAACAGCATGACTTGTGTGACTTCAGGTGGCCAGTGGCACTGCAGAGTACAGGCTGGTGGCGTTATGTGCAGTGGTAAAGTAGCGATCAGATATTAGGAGGGTGGGGGGTGTGGGTGTGTGCATGGGTTTTCTGCATGCTTACTTGTATCCCGTGCAGTGTTTTTGATGCTTTTTTGGGTATTGGGTGCAATGTTTATGGAAACTTTTGTGTTTTTTTTATTTTATTCCCAAATTTTTGATGAGTTCATAAGATTCGTCTGTGTGGGGTGGCGCTATACAAGGTCGATTTATTATTATGGGATCAAGATGGTGTGGGGGGGTAACGCACTTCTGGAAGCCTTAACAGCTTGTGCATCTGTAGAGTGCTTACTTTGTGCCTATTGCCTTGATGCTTTTTTTCTTTATATGGTGCAGTAATGCACTTCTGGGAGCCTTAACAGCTGGGTCTTTAGTAGAGTAACGCACTCATCGAGAGCGCTAACAAGCTGGGTCTTTAGTATTATCAGTTAGTAACGCACTTCTGGGAGCCTTAACAGCTGGGTCTTCAGTAGAGGTGGTCTCCTGTTAGAGGCGAATGCAGTGCAGGTGAAGACAGAACTGCTCCAGAGTGGCAGGTTTCCAGAGCAAGGGAGTGTTGCACTGGGCGGGACATGCACATCACAGATCTCGTTACAGTTCCAGCAGAAATCGCTCGGAACCTTTATTAACTGTTGGGTCTGTTGGATGCAAGACACTGCCAAGTTTGAAACTTTCGGCTGACCTCATGTTTGCTTTCTGTCATGTACAGACACATAGAGACACAGATACACACACAGGTACAGATAGACAGGCAGACCAACACGTAGACACAGACACACACATAAACATATACAAGCTCATGTACATAGTGAAATGTACACACGCTGTGCACCACATATGTATCACACATATATGCACGCACGCACGCACCCAGGCATATATACATGCACACTACCACACACACACACACACACACACACACACACACACACACACACACACACACACACACACACACACACACACACACACATTACACACAGACACACACACAGACACATGCACACACACACACACACACACACACACACACACACACACACACAGAGGCACAGACATGAACACAGTTACACTCGCACACAAAAAGTCATTCACACACTCGCTCACATAGAACAATGTACACTAACACACATAGATATTTACTCAGTCAGACATAGGCAGACATACAGAGGCACACAGACAAAAACACACACACACATGCATACATGCATACACACACACACACACACAACATGTTAACTCACCCAGCACACACAGACATCATCACACACACACACACACACACACACACACACACACACACACACACACACACACACACATGCAATCACATTTGGACAGACACAGGCACACAGGATACACACACAGACACAGACATGCACACATACATGGAAGCATGCATGCATGCAAGCACGCATGCACTCACGCACTCATGCACGCACATGCACGCACACACACACACACACACACACACACACACACACACACACACACACACCAGGGTTTCATGACAGGAAAAGCACTCTGCCATGAGATCCAGAGTGCCCATGGGACAAACACACCATCCTAACCCTTTGCCATGGAATGCAGGTGGCGGGGTTACTCTGGCAGCACAACTTCCTGAAAATCCAGTCCTTGATCTTCGTACCAGAGTTCGTTGCCCACACGATCGACAGACTGGTGGGCCGGCTTCTCCACTCGGCGGAGCCCCGGAATCTGGACGCTCCGATCGGAGCGACGCTGGAGTTGCAGCGACAGGAGCGGTTGGAGAGGATGGAGGAGCAGATGGGTGGCGGCTGCCCTGCGGAATTCAACGCTTGGGGCCAACGGGGGCGCTGCTGATAGAAGACCCCAGCCCTTAGTGAGTGGGAGTGGCAGTCTGCTGGGTTTTTATGTCTTTGTGAGCGTTTCTCCTGTCTTTGTGCTGGAAACTGTTTGAGTCTTTTGTTCTGGTGGCAATTTGTAACATACACGCTTTCTTTTGCTGTGATCTGGTGTCTAGGTGGTGATCATTGCACACACTAGGGTGCAAGCTAGGTGTTAATGCTGCAGTGTCTGGTTACCTTTTTGCCTTTCTATATACATTTTGTCTCATTTTAAATGTCTTTTTTTTTGTTGTTGTATTTTATGATTTTTTTTTTTTTTTTTTTAGGATTGAGAAAACAAATTAAGTAGCACTGCCAGCATGGCTTAACCTTATCTGCCTTGAAGAGGTCAGCAGGGTGATATTGAGGGAAGACAGCCAGTAACATTGGTTTGCAAGCTGTCATACAAAATCAAACCAAGTTTCTTGGTCAACGGATCATAGAGAATGAAAAGCTGAGAGATCATGCTAGGTTAATGTATGAAAATTAAGAACAAGAAAGAATGTGTTAAACTGAAAATTAGGTAGCGCTGTCAAGTGCTACGTTTTTGATGTAGCGCGCTGTGGTTTTGATATAAGGCTACGCTGCTACACTTCGTGATGAAATGCTTCACCAGAAAATAGAAATTGGAAAGAAAAGGCTGCAGACCTAGCAGCAGAGCCGGGACAACATAGATCTAGACTAGAGACTTGTTTTATCAAAGAGCAGGCAAATTTTAAGGAGAGCAAGAAATAGTAGCATGAAAAAAAAAAAAAAATAATAGTAGCATGGCGAAGGAGTATGTTGTTGTCTTACTGATTGGTTTTCTTTGTAAGCCATTTTGATTTTTGTAAGTGGAAAGCGGGATGATAAGCGGCAGAATTCTTGTCGTCTTTGTATGCTGTCATGTCGTTCAAAGTGCAGTGTGATTGAAAGTGCTGTTGAGTCTGACATGCCAGACATTTAGGACCCTGCAGAGATGTTTTCATAGAGGAATCGCCCCCTCCCCCCCCCCCCCCCCCCCCAACAGGTTTGGAGGTAGCAGAGTAACACATGTGAGTGCCTAAATTCGGAATGCAGTATTCAAAAGGACTCATTGTCCATTTTTCACCCAGTTTGAGGAGATAAGTGATTGTTCTTTCTTTGTTTTCATTGTCCTGAATGTCGTGCATCTTGCCTGAAGACGACCAAAGAGGTCAGAAACGTGTCATGTGTTGTCTTGTAATTTGTTTGTATCTTTCGTTCAGCGGAACAGTATATGTTCTTTTATGTCTTTAACACACTTCAAATGTCAAATGCTAGTCTTTGTCCTTTGGAGATCTTGGCAGCTGGGGTCAGGTCTGTGCTGCGAGAGCTGTGTGAGTGATGTACAGTGGAGGAAGTCTGGTGTGGACATTGTCCATAGGGTTGTGATGGTGTGTGTGTGTAGAGTGGGGGAAGTCAGGTAGGTCTGGATGTTGTCCACAGGGTTGTGATGGTGTGTGTGTGTACAGTGGGGGAAGTCAGGTAGGTGTGGACGTTGTCCATAGGGTTGTGATGGTGTGTGTGTGGTGTAGAGTGGGGAAAGTCAGGCAGGTCTGGACGTTGTCCATAGGGTTGTGATGGTGTGTGTGGTGTAGAGTGGGGGAAGTCAGGAAGGTCTGGACGTTGTCCACAGGGTTGTGATGGTGTGAGTGGTGTACAGTGGGGGAAGTCAGGCAGGTCTGGACGTTGTCCACAGGGTTGTGTGATGGTGTGTGTGGTGTAGAGTGGGGGAAGTCAGGTAGGTCTGGACGTTGTCCACAGGGTTGTGATGGTGTGTGTGGTGTAGAGTGGGGGAAGTCAGGCAGGTCTGGACGTTGTCCACAGGGTTGTGATGGTGTGTGTGGTGTACAGTGGGGGAAGTCAGGTAGGTCTGGACGTTGTCCACAGGGTTGTGATGGTGTGTGTGGTGTAGAGTGGGGGAAGTCAGGAAGGTCTGGACGTTGTCCACAGGGTTGTGATGGTGTGTGTGGTGTACAGTGGGGGAAGTCAGGTAGGTCTGGACGTTGTCCATAGGGTTGTGATGGTGTGTGTGGTGTAGAGTGGGGGAAGTCAGGTAGGTCTGGACGTTGTCCATAGGGTTGTGATGGTGTGTGTGGTGTACAGTGGGGGAAGTCAGGTGTGGACATTGTCCATAGGGTTGTGATGGTGTGTGAGTGGTGTAGAGTGGGGGAAGTCAGGTAGGTCTGGACATTGTCCACAGGGTTGTGATGGTGGGTGTGTGGTGTACAGTGGGGGAAGTCAGGTGTGGACATTGTCCATAGGGTTGTGATGGTGTGAGTGGTGTACAGTGGGGGAAGTCAGGTAGGTCTGGACATTGTCCACAGGGTTGTGATGGTGTGTGTGGTGTAGAGTGGAGGAAGTCAGTAGGTCTGGACGTTGTCCACAGGGTTGTGATGGTGTGTGTGGTGTACAGTGGGGGAAGTCAGGAAGGTCTGGACGTTGTCCACAGGGTTGTGATGGTGTGTGAGGTGTACAGTGGGGGAAGTCAGGAAGGTCTGGACGTTGTCCACAGGGTTGTGATGGTGTGTGTGGTGTACAGTGGAGGAAGTCAGGCAGGTCTGGACGTTGTCCACAGGGTTGTGATGGTGCCCTTTTTTTTTTTCCAGAATGTGGCCAATGGTCCTGGCATCTTTGGCAATTTTCTCCGCAGCACAGGACTACAGCGTGGCTGGTATGCAGGTCAGTGCAGGAGGGGTGGCCTGGGGTGGATGGCCAGATAGGGTACAGTGCAGCGAATGTGTGTGTGTATGTGCTTTTGTTGACTTTAGGAAGGCTTTTGATTCTGTGTGGAGATTAGGACTATGGCAAAAACTTGTAAAGCAAGGAGTGAATGGTAAGATTCTCCAGGTGATTATAAACATGTATCATCAAATCAAATCGTGTGTTTTCATAAGCGGTAACAAACCTAATTATTTTAGTAGTTATAGAGGTGTGCGGCAAGGAGAAAATTTGTCTCCGGTTCTTTTTTCTTTGTTTTTGAATGACCTTGAACAATATTTTCTGATCACAATTGTACTTCGTTAAACATTGATTTAGATCTTCCTGATGCAGACTTAAGCAGTTATCTTCGTTTTATTTTTTGCTTTTGTATGCTGATGACACTGTTTTGCTTGCTACCTCATGTAATGCTTTGCAAAAAGCTCTTACTGCGTTTAAAGAGTATTGTACTGGATGGAAACTAACTGTTCATGTACAGAAAACTAAAGTTGTGATATTCAATGGACGTAAGAATAATAAAAACGTGTTTAAATTTGATAACAAAGTCATTGAAATAGTAGATAGTTTCAAATATTTGGGAATCTGTTTTAGTAGATCTGGTAAATTTCATAAATGTAAAAAACATAGGCGTGATCAAGCACAAAGTGCAATGTTTTCATTACTCCAAGTCGCTCGAAATCAAAAATTACCCGTGAATATTGTTTTAGATCTATTTGAAAAGATGGTTGTACCTGTGCTATTATATGGCTGTGAAATATGGGGTTATGAAGATATCAAAATCATAGAAAGCTTGCAGCTTAAGTTCTTAAAGCATTTACTCCACCTTAATCGCAGTACCATGACAGAGTTATTATATGGGGAACTTGGGATTTATCCGTTGTCTGTGCAAATTAAAACCCGAATGATCCGATTCTGGATCTCACTAGCAACTCAAACGGATAAATTCGAGTAAAATATATTGTGTTTTATATGACTTGTATAAAAAATGTATTTATATGTCTGGGTGGATAAAGTGTATACAAAGCATTTTTGTAGAAACAGGCTATGATTGTATTTGGGAAACACAGCAGTTTTCTAACGAAAGATCGTTATGTAGAAACATTTCTTTATCTTTGAAAGATAACTATGTACGTTCGTGGGAATAGGGTATTATATTCAAGTAATAAATGCCTATTCTATAGAATTATTAAAACAGATTTCAAAACGTGAAAATTACATTGAACAATTACCTGATCTATATATATTTCCCTTAATCAAATTCCGATGTAGTAATCACAAACTCATGATTGAAGTAGGAAGAAGACTTGGTCTTGCCCGCGAGGAACGCTTTTGTAAAGATTGTAAACAAGATGTTGGAGACGAATTTCATTTCATTATGGAATGCCCAAAGTATGAAGAGTTACGAGTACGTTTTATTCCCAGAAAGTATACGAGTGTGAAATCTGTTTACAACCTGTGCAAACTATTCTCGGCTGGCAAGAATGTTCTGTTAAAGCTGAGTAAATATTTAAAATTCAGCAAAACGGTGTAAGTTTATGATGACCAGCCTGCTCTATGTTTTAGTGATTATATGCCATTACGCCTTTAATACACATAAAACGCTTCCTGCATTTTGCTTAGTTATTTTGTGTCATGTTGAAGTGGATTACATTGTTTTTTTTTTTTGTTTTATGTCCTCCATACCCCCAAGGGGTGACAGGATAATTAAATCTTGAATCTTGAATCTTGTGTGTGTGTGTGTGAGTGTGAGTGTGTGTGAATATGTGTGTGTGTGTGTGTGTGTGTGTGTGTGTGTGTGTGTGTGTGTGTGTGTGTGTTTTTAAGGATATGTGTGTGTGTAATTTTGTGTGTGTGTGTGTGTGTGTGTGTGTGTGTGTGTGTGTGTGTGTGTGTGTGTGTGGTGTGTGTGTGTGTGTGTGTGTGTGTGTGTGTGTGTGTGTGTGTTTTTTAGGATATGTGTGTGTGTAATCTGTGCGTGTGTGTGTGTGTGTGTGTGTGTGTGTGTGTGTGTGTGTGTGTGTTTTAAGGATATGTGTGTGTGTAATTTGTGCGTGTGTGTGTGTGTGTGTGTGTGTGTGTGTGTGTGTGTGTGTGTGCGTGTGTATTGTGTGTATGTTCACAACTTGTGTCATGCCTGATGTGTGATGTGTGTGTTTTCAGATACACAGCATAATCCAGGTGGCAGCACAGCAGTGTCAGAGGACCAGGTATTGCACTTGACCTCGTTCTCTGCCCCTTCACAGCACAGCACACAGCACAGCACAGCACAGCACAGCACAGCACAGCACAGCACAACACAATACAGCACAAGAAGATGCAATGCAGCACAGCCCAATTCCACACAATGCAACACAACAGAATTCCACACACCACATCACTACACTATACCAAACCACACCATGCCAAATCATACCACATCACACTGCACCATACCAAACCACACCATGCCAAATCACACCACACCAAACGACACATGACACATTAAACCGCATAGCATGGGACAGCACCACACGGCTTGTGGTACTGCATGCCACAAAACAACAGGGCACAATAGAACAGCTTGACACAAGAGAACTCAGCACAGCGCAACATGACACAAGAGAGAAGAGCAGAGCACAGCACAGTCACTCTCATTGTAGCATGTAGTCCTTGTATTTGATTGTGTATGATGTGTGTGTGTGTGTGTGTGTGTCCATTTTGTACACACTCGGTCAGTCAGTTTTCTGCGAGGAGAGACCCAGGATTCAACACTCCCGTTGTGAAACGGCCGTCTCCGTTTGAACCAGTGTTCACCATTCTGGTCCATGCCTCCCCCAGGTCCCCCCATGCTTCCTTTTCTGGAAATGTTGACTGACTGTCATTGTGTGGAATGAAGGTCATAGCTCAGTCCATGACTTGTAGAAATCATCTGTGACATTCAGCACAAGAAATAGTGAATGGGAAAGCAGTGTAATGCACAAAATGAGATGGGTGCAAATTATGGGCCATGTTGTGCGTTGGATAGAGATCACTCAAAAAAAGAGAAAATCTTTGGTTATGTAAATGGTCTCTTGTTGTATTGAAGGAAAGGAAAATGAAGTGGATGTAGGAAGCCGGAATAGCTCAGTTGGTAGAGCGCTGGACTCGTAATCCAAGGGTTGCGGGTTCGAATCTCTGTCCGGCCGTTTCGGTACAGGGGGATTTTTTTCCATCTGAGTTAACATTAGTTGTGACTCCATTTCTCATACAGTCCTTTGAATGAGACTATAAACCGAGGTTCCGTGTTTGAACATACGCATAACATCGTGCATACATGTAAAATCCCATCACCAACTTTCGGAAGAGAAGGCCAGTTTGGCTGTTGGTGTGGTTGACACATTACACATAGCATGCACCCTCCCTGAAGATGAAGTATGGCTGCCTTAGTGGCAGGTTAAAAAAAACGGTCATGCACACAAAACTCCACTCCCTTTGTTGGGTAGATGGGATTAATACTTGCCTGTCTATATAGGGAGTGTTGCAGGAATATTCGCCTGCGTACGCAGAAGAAGAAGAAATGGATGTTGTGTGGAATCATGATCACAACACCGATCATTACGTGCAGAAATTCTCAGCTAATCTGAGAAATGGACATGAACACAGAAAACAAGATGTAAAGTAATAACCGTAATTCAACATACGATGTGAAGTAGACAAGTGAATTTTCTGTAGATACTTTTTATTCTTTAGACTTCAAAGAGCTTATACATTCTCAGATATCTGTTCAGATTAAGGTTTTTCCTGCTAACATGTAGGTGAACCATGTCACCAAGTGCAGGCAGCCATGATGATGTGGTGACTGACCTTTGACCTTTGTGCTGGTTGCAGGTGCAGCGATTGATAGAGATGGGCTTCAGCGACGACAGCGTGCGTCGCGCTCTCCAACTGGCCAATAACGACATTGCTCATGCCACCACTGTTCTCCTGCAGGAAGCATCCATCCTAACTGCCGCTCGGCCGGCCGCCGGAGGATGAGCGGTGCAGATGTTGACTGACGGTTTAGAGGGCGGTACATAGACTCTTCTTCAGTCGCTTTTTGTGCGATGTCAGAGACAGATAAAGAAATTTTAAAAATCTATGGATGGTAGTCAGTGTTCTGAATAACTGTGGATGAATCTTCGGCTCTTCCTGGTGTTTAAAACAGCTGGGAAGGGTTGTTTAGTCCCAGCTGCATGGATGTGTTTGGCTCCTTCCCTTTCCTGCGTTCTGATTGGTGGCTTCTCATGTGAAGGTCGGGAAGATTTGGGAGGGGAGGAAATGATTGGTTGATGGTGGAAAAACAGCTGGAGTGAAAGAGAAACAAGCCTTCCTCTGGTGTTTTGTATGTGTGCCCTCATTTCTTGACCACTTTGCCGCATGGACACATTGTTGACAATGTATTATTTATTGGAATGCATGCACACTGTCTTTTCAGTTTGCTTGATGAGAGATAGCCAGGTCTCTAAGAGATGGTATTTTGGGGGGTATGTTTACTGTGAAAAGAAAGAAAAAGTAAAAGCTATATGACAGCAATATATATTTTTCTCTTACTTTTTCATTCAAATATTTTTTTACTAACTTCATCACATGAGAAAAATCTTTCAACCTATTTTAGTTCTTCAATATTCATTCAATGAAGCATAATAAAAGGGAGTTCACCAAACAAAAACTGATTTACATGTTTGCCACTCATCCCCCCCTTTCCCTCTCCCTCCCTCCTCCAGGAATGCTACCTGTGATAATGTTGGACAGGAGAATCATTTTATGTTATCATCTCATTTTTTTTTTTTTTTTTTTTTTTTCATTAAAGAAAGGAGAAAACTCACGTTGACATTCAGGTCTTCGAAGGAAATGGACAAGCATAATCAGTTTCACTTATTTCTTGATGATGGAATTTATTATTTTTATATGTTAGTCATTGTTTCATTAAAAATGTAAAGAAAAACCCTTTTTTCACCATGTGCTTTGCTGATGTGAGGCAAGACACTTTCAGTGGGCAGGTGCCAGTGTATTACGTCGCTAGTCTAGAGAAAAAACAACCAACCTTCTGACATTTTTTCCTTCTCTGACTCAATGGGAATTTGTTATGCAGCGTCTGTTGGGAGAGTAAAATCATTGGGGGGGATGTTGCTTCTTTTTTGTGATGGTGGTTTAAGTTCATAATCAGCTGTTCTTTTGTTTTCAAACTGCTTCACGTATTAATATAGTATATCTGCCTGCCATTTTCTGTCATCATACATGAGGCTCTTTGGGCAAAGAGAAAAGAAAACTCACGTTGATGTTCAGGTCTTCACGTGAAATGGACAGGTTTAATCAGTTTCGCTCATTTTACTATGGAGGTATTGTTCTGTGTGTTTAAACTTTATTAGTTTTTCAGTGACAGTTTAAAAAGAAAGCAAAAACCTTCTTCACTGTGTGCTGTGCCGAAGTGAGGCGAGGCCACCTTTCCCACGGGCAGGTGCCATTGCATGATGCCAGCAGTCTAGAAAAAAGATTTCTTCATTTTCATTCCTTCTTCTGTTCAGTGAATGCAGTGATGTTTTATACCCTAGGTAACAGATTTTTTGTTTAGTGTTTGGTCTTATAACTGATAACTGATAACTTTTTGATGATAAGAGCTCAGAACAAGGAATGTGGGATGTCTTCTTGTCAAAGGTAGTCAAAAGTACATTTAAAAAAAAAAAACGTCACAGCATAGCATTTTGATACTACCTCAGAGGTATTCTGAGAACAAAGGTCATGCTTTACCCTTTCTAGTGATATATGACAGTAAAGTATTGCACCTGTATTGAGAGGTGTGAAATAAGAAAAAAGAATTAAGCATGAGCAAAGGAGGGAATTTGTTAAGTGGCGTCTGTTGGGATAGAAGAAATCGCCGTCCGATAATACAACTGCCGTAACTAGAATTTTTTGCGTTTTTGAGATTTTTTGGAATATTGTAAGAGCAGGCCAAGGGGTGTAAAGTAGCCAAGTCCTGATCACAACATCCTGTAAATAAGTATGCTGTAATAAAAAAAAAAAAACTTATACTGTAACTCAGCTCGCAGTATATCTTGTGGGGATCATGATTTTTTTCGTCTCCTGTAAAATTTGGTTTTCAGACTTACGGCAGTTGTATTTCCGGGCGGCAATATGATTTGGGAGATTTCCTCTTTTTTTTTTTTTTTTTTTTTTTTTTTTTTTAGTTGGCAATTGTTTATATATCTCTGCTGTTCTTTTGTTTTGGGTGGCTTTACATATTCATACAGTATGTCAGCTTAGCAGGTTACGTTTCTACTTGCATCTGTGGATTTCTTCATAAGCTTGGCTGTCAACAAGAAGACGAAGAAACTTTCTGAACTGATTGTAACGGAACCTTGAGAAAAAGATGGAGTGAGGTCCAATGTTGAACCGATTGAATTTTGGTGTAGATGGTGGGGCTGATCTAGACCTTTGAAGGATTTAATCCAGGATCTGTTTGACCATAGTAGAGGGTACGCTCAGGATCCATTTGACCTTGATGATATAGATCCAGGATCCACTTGACCGTGGAAGAGATAGGCACTTGCACGAGGACCATTCTTGTTGATTTATTAATTGTATTCATTCACTTGGTTGTTTATTCATGTATGGTGTTGTTGTTGAAAGCCTTTGTCAAGAGAGATTGATACAGTCTTAGAGGATTTTAAAGTGCTTCTCTGAATTCAGACGGTAGAATGAAAAAAGAAAATCAACATCGTTTTGAAAAGGAAAAAAGTGTGTTGAAATCTATGGAGTAAAGGGTATTTTTGGTTAGTTTCTACAAACCACCTCCCAGTTAAACCACCGTTCCTGGAAAACAAACCAGATAAGCCACCTTTCCTGGAAAAGGAAACCACCTTTCATGTTTGAGGGGAAAACAAAAGCATTTTTGCAACTTTCCACCTTTCATTTCTGACACTTGTTGATGTCCCGCATCTTTTCCCCAAGGGGAAGCCAGTGTCTTGTTCGTGCAAGTAGCGTCCCCTGTCTTGCACCCAACAGATTTTTTTTTAGTGTATAACAGATGAACTCTCTTTGATGTTTTTCTCATTGCTTTTCTGTTCTCTAAACTTTTGGGGCTTTATTCTCTTTTATATATTGTTTTTGTCTGGTCACAATGTATACAGAATTTTTCAGTTTTTTTTGGGGTATGGTAATGAGGTGACTAAGTTGTGAAGATTTTCACACTGCCTCATGTGGACAGAAGATTCTGGGGTGTCTGCCTATACAACCCTTTTAATATACCTTTTATTACATGCGAAGGTGGACCTGTTTACTTCTACAACTTTGCCTATTTTGTACACATGTTTGGTGAAAGTATGAATATGATGGACGAAAAAAAAAAGGTGAAAAAAAGGTCTACAGTTAATGAGCATTAATTGCACACTGGTCGATGTCACCAAGATGGTGTCTTGGTGTTTTGATCAAAGAACAACAACTCTTGCAAACTGTTCCGCAAGGAATCCCATGTGGCTTTATCTGCTTCCTCAGCATATGTAGAACAATAGCCGGGGATTACAGGCCCTGAAATCTGAAAAAAAAAGATTGCAGGAGATCATGAATTTGTGATGGAAGTATTCAGAGTATACAGGTCTGTAAATGTCTCATTAATTTTGTACTCTTTTAAGCCGAATGTGGGAATTCAAGTGAGAAAAAGCTGGCGGTTCTTGGCTCGGCCTAATCTTGTTTGCCTTAAAGATATCAGTAAATTGACCACAATGTTCTTGATCGAAATGTTCCTGTTTGTTCATAAATTGTGGCTTCTCTTTTTTGCAAGTTGAGATTTTTTTTTTTTTTTTTTTTTTTTTTTTTTTTTTTTGCGACAGCCCTGAAAAGGCCCTGTGTAGTCTGGGCTGTGATAATCCTGACTCTCGATTCCGGCTTTAAAACATATCCTTATAAAAAAACTGACAGTTTAAGTATTAATGCACAGAGTGTTCAACTGTTGTGATTTGTGTAGGGATCGTTCTTGCCTGTAAGTCTTGTGAATTTCTTCCTCATTCTGTTTTTTCATTTTTCTTTTTCTTTTTTGTTTGTTCTGTCTTAAACTCTGTGGCCTCTCATCTTTTCTTCACTTTTCTGCTGTTTTTTGGTGTGTGTGTGTGTGTGTTTTTTTGTCTGTCTTGCCACCATGTTTTTTCCCTCTTTTTTTTTTTTTTCTTCTTTTTTTTCTCTGTCCTACTTTCTGTGCCTACACAGTCATTCCTTCTCTCTCTCTCTGTCTCTCTCTCTCTTTATCTGTCTTATGATTTACGGTTTTTCAGTTGTTTCCTTATTTTCGTCTTTTTTTTTTTTTTTTTTTGTCTTATCTTCTTCCATACCCTGTGTGTGTGTGTGTGTGTGTGTGTGTGTGTGTGTGTGTGTGTGTGTGTGAAGCTTCGTGCCCCCTCTCAATTACTCCTCATTTACTGGTTCATGTCATTTGTCTCTAATCAAGCTATGTTTTCAGTTGTTCATATTTTTTTGGTTTTGATCCTTAATGCCTCTCCCATTGTTCACCCCCCCCCCCCCCCCCTCCCAGTCCTACCCATGGTGCCTTCTCAATTTTTTGTCTTGGATTGATTTTTTTTTTTCCCCAGTCTAATCCTTCATGCTGACTCAGTTGCTTCTTTATTTTTTTTTTTCAGTATTACCTTTCAGTTATTCTTTTTTTTTTTTTTTTTTTTTTTTCATGTTTTTTTTCCACAATGCTCTGTCAGTTTTTCTATTTTTTAACAGTATTATCCCTTGTGCCTTTCAGTTGTTCCCCCCCCCCCCCCCCCCCCCCCCCCCCCCCCCCCTTTTTTTTTTTTTTTAAAAAATTTTCGCTCCTTATGCCCTCCTTTTGTTGCAGTTGTTGCTCTCTATGCCCTCCGTTCTTTTTTTTGTTTGTTTGTGTGTTTGTTTTTTTTAAATTTGCTCTTTATGCCCTCCGGTTTTTTTTTTTTTTGTTATTGTTGTTGCTCTCTGCTCTCTTGCCCTGCCCTTTTTTTTTTTTTTTTTTTTTTTCTTTTTGGTTGTTGCTCTTCATGCCGGCCTTGTGGCATTACTTCCGTGCACTTTTTTCCAGCTCCCGCACGCACAGCTGCACCGAGAGTTTATCCTGTCCCAGCATTGATTCGGGTAGACCCCAGGGAGCAGAGGACATTATCAAGCTGTCAGACGTCTTCTCCGAGGAGACGCTGCACTGTTACTTTATCAACGGCACTGCTCAGTTGACATTATCAAGTTGTCAGACGTCTTCTCCGAGGAGACGCACTGTTACTATACCACAGGCACTGCTCAGTTGATATTATCAAGCTGTCAGTCGTCTCCTCCAAGGAGACGCACTGTTACTATACCACAGGCACTGCTCAGTTGACATTATCATCAGATCTCCTCCGAGGAGACGCACTGTTACTATATCACAGGCACTGCTCAGAGACATTATCAGCTGTTACTCTCCTAGGAGACACACTGTTACTATACTGCTCAGTTGATATTATCAAGCTGTCAGACGTCTCCCCTCCCCCGGAGAGACGCTGCACTGCTACCACATCACAGACACTGCTCAGTTGTGGAGCCAGTGTAAACTGGCACCTTGTTCTGGAAGACACCACCATGTCCCTCCAGTGACAGTTCCAATGAACTTGCCACCAGTGACATCTTCGTCGTAAATTTTCCACCGGCGTGGACGTAGAGAGGCAGCCTGAATTGCGGTCGCCATGACGGCAGGGCAGGAGGAGCATGAGCTCATATTGTTTATGACAGTTGGTGAGGAAGATGGTAACGACGCTTTGGTGGTTCATTCTAGTCCGAGATTTTGTGACAGGACTGCACTCAACTCTTTCTTTCCCTTGTGTCCCTTGTTCTGACTCTTCTCATCCTACTGTCCCACGTGTTCCTGATTCCAACTCGTCACAACCCCGCACAGGGTAGTAAGGTGCATTACAGACGCAATGAACAGGAGATTTAAGGAAGTCCACCTCAGTGAGGGAGGGGAGGAAGAATTCAGGAATAGATGTGGGAGGGAGATGGGGGAGGGGGAGGCTGATTGCTTCTGGAAATGAAGACGATGTGTACTGCTAGCAGGACGAGGGGGAGCAGAGCCTTGCAGCCAAGAGCATCCCTTTAACACGAATGCACAACTTCAGCTCAGAGTAACGTTGGCAGACACATCACAGCTGCCAGATGCCACGCTTCTGGTTGAGCATGCTACTGTTTCGTTGGTAATGCTGCCCTCTTACACTCTGTGATGAAATACTACACACACATACACACACACACAAAAAAAACTTTGAGGAAAAAAATCTTTCAGCTGTAGACTTTATCATAAAATGCCCAAGTTGAATGAGAAGATGAAGAAATGTAGATGAGAAATTTTGAAGAAATTAGAGGAGAAATTTGAATAAATGCAGATGAGAAATTCCTGAAGATGAAAAGAATCTTGCCACCTTATTGATTAGTTTTGTTTCATTCATCATGGTTTTTGTTTTGCAGGTCAAGTCAAAACCACATGATAACTAGAACGATTTCCATCATTTTAGTCCGCCATCATGTCACGTAAATTATATAAAGCTAAAAGTAAAGTGCAACTGAAAGTGCTGTTGAGAGTCGGAGTTGTCAGACACTGACGATGCCACAGAGACAGTTTTAAAGAAGAAACTAGCAGGAAAACAAAACAAAACCAAACAAAAGCAACCACCTCAAATGCTATGCTTAATTGTGTAATGCTTCACTGGAAATATGATAATGGTACACTTTCAGCTTTAGACAGGGCCTTGGCAGCTTTGTACCACCTGCAAACACTGGTCAACCTGAGCATCCCATTTTTTTGAAAACCATTTTCCTCCCAAGCATCAGACTGCTAGGATGTTCGTCTGACTCTTCAGGAGATGACTGTCTTCGTAACAAATGTCTGACTACAGGTCAGAGTGAATAGAGCGATTTGTTCTTTTCAATTTTTGTTTTCAACATCAGGAGAGATGCTGGTACCTATGTTCCCAGTTAGCTAGACCTGGCACGGTTTAGTAACGTGTTATATTCTGTTGAAACTAGGAAAATGTTAGACGAATGATGCTAGGGCTAGTTGGATTGCATTAGCATGTGTGGGATGTGCTTGTGTGAAGTTACTATGAGGGGATGTCAATCATTGAGAATAAAACTCATGGGACGCATGCCTGTCTCTCACTTGGTTAAGTCCTTATCTGTGTTTGTGTCCTTATCTGTGTTTGTTTCTCTGGTCTTTACAGTGTAGTGTGTGTGTTTTATGTAGGTTCTATACTCTGACAGTGCACCCGTGAATTTTCACAGAGACTTTTTGTTGTGTTGTTTTAAAAGTTATACAAAGCAGTTACACATTTACAATTTAAAACACTACCATGCAGTACAATACATGTAAAGTATTCTATGGGAATCTGGAATATGTATATATATATATATGACTGGCAACTTGTTCATTTCATTGTGTTGAACATCTGATATAGCCCTAAATAATGAACGAGAATCTGTCTTATGAAAATAAAAGTGTGTGTGAGTATGTGTGTGTGTGTGTGTGTGTGTGTGAGAGAGAGAGAGAGAGAGAGAGAGAGAGAGAGAGAGAGAGACTATGCTCTCCTGTCCCATTTACTTGTCAACAATAACACACAGTCACAAAGTTTGAAATATATCTACAAACATAGGTACACACAAATGTGAGCACACACACACACACACACGCACACACGCACACACACATGCACATACACACACTGTGCAAGTGCAACCCCCACACACATACTCTCTTGCAAGTACACACACATTCACTCACATGCGTGCACACACACATACGCACGCACAAACACACACACACACACACACACACACACACACTTGCACACACACACACACACAGTGCTGCATATCAATGCAGCATGAAAGAGAAAATGTACCAACACAGTACAGAAGTTGAGCTTGTAATGACATGCCACATGAACAAGAGCAGACTACACAGAAATTCAGCTGATGGCAGGAGGTCTTTTAATGCAAATGAACCAGAGGCACTGAGAATGATTTGGGCTTTTTTTCTCTTGGCTTTACTGATGATGTTTTGAAGAGACTGGAAGTACATATATGGAAAAATGTTTCCTTCCCCCCCCCCCCCCCCCCCCCCCCCCCCCCCCCCCCCCCCCCCCCCCCCCGTCCCCCACTTAATGGCCACATGGTTCATGTTGCAAAGTGTGGCAACTGCAGGCGGAAATCTAAACAAATTAATTAAAAATATTATAGATAAAGCTCCTCCCAAAAAACGTTGACAAACGAATCACAAGACAAAACATGAATGTTTTTTTGTCTTGTGATTCGTTTGTCAACGTTTTTTGGGGCAGAGCTTTAGCAATAATTTTTTTCAAATTCATATGGTTAAGATGATAGTTACAAACAAGCAAACAAACAAAAAAACAACAAAAAAATGTCAAAATAACGAGTCACCCCTTTCTCATTTTATGTTCTCTTCCTTCAGAAATGGCCTCTCCAAAGCTTCTAATTGTGTCTTTTCAGGAGAGACTTTTTTTTAATTTAAAGCTCCTTTGCCTACAATAGGCGTACTCCCTAATAAAGATCCATTCCTTTGATAAACAACTTGTCTGCTGGAACGCTGCCTAGAAAAAACCAAACAAACAAACCCACACACACCCAAAGGTGCGCGTGGGACCCAGAGAAGTACCGTCCTCAACTGCCGAATAAACCAGCTGAGAGCAATCCCACACCACCCCTCATACCCCCCCCCCCCCCCCCCCCCCCCCTGAAAAAAAAAAAAAAAAAAAAAAAAAAAAAAAGAAAAAAAAAAAGAATGTACTACAAAATAATAATAATAATAATAATAATAATAATAATAATAAAGCACATAGAGGAACAGACATGATTGAGTGGACAATTAACGTCCACTCTGGATAATATGTGCAAATACCCACCCTAGTCCTCATTATAATAAAAGTTCTGGCATGTAAATTTAACAAGAAAAAATATGTACAGAAATTCTAGAAAAATAGGGCGACTGAGCGACAGAACAGGGAAGTGGACAAAAGCAAAGCGAAAAAAAAAAAAAAAAAAAAGAGAGAGAGAGAAAAAAAAGACGACAGAAAGGAAATTTGCTTTTAAGAACCTTAGCCCAGTTTGGCACGGAACATCATCACAATGTCAGGATCAAAGCCTGGAAGAGTAAGGGAGCCAACCATGCCCCTTCACTAATCAGATCCGCAGTGATCACCCTTGGCACACCACTTCGCATCCAAATGGTGCGACCAGACTCAATTCAATTCAATTCAATTCAATTCAATATACTTTATTACCTCATAAAAGAGAAATTTGCTGCATGATCAACAGTAGAAGTCTTTACAGATTTGCGACAATAACAATATTGACACAGTAAAGCACAAATAAAACAATGCATATGATAATGATTATACTGATTATGATAGGCATTATAAACACAAGTACATAAATACAAGAAATTTCACCTGTACACACACACACACACACACACACACACACACGCGCGCGCGCGCGCGCGCGCGCGCGCACTCGCATACGCATGCACAGACACAGTCACACTCAATGCACATACTTATAATACACACCCCCTACACATCCAGCATCCATGCGTGCACCTAGTCTTCTATCCATGTCTCTCATTCATTAGTTCAATCGCTCTTGGCACACAAATGACAGCCTCGCTCTCTTAGTGGTCTTAGTGGTAGTCTTTGGGGCGCTGTATCGCCTGTTGAGGGTAAAGGCTCAAAGTATTTGGCCAACACATGCGTCATGTCATTCACAATCACTCTCGTCTTGCGCACTGCCTGGCATGCACACAGTTCGTTCACCTCTCTCTGACGCTCACCTACCACCTGTCCACACACTCTCACCACTTGTTCCAGCACATTGCTGTTCTTCACACTCAGACCTGCATACCAGCACATCAATCCAAACATCCAAACAGACTCAATGAAACATCTATCAAAGTTTTCTAAAAATCTTTCCATTCACTCCGATAGATGCGTGTTCGCATCAAAAGTGAGCTTGCAATCAATTCTTGTTCCCAAGTACTTGTGCTCATTCATACGCTCAACTTTACAACCATTAATAAAAAGATCAGGGTCTTCACTGGGGTTTCTTCGGAAATCCACGATCATCTCTTTAGTCTTTTTAACATCACGGTCAAGATAGTTTGCTTTGCACCAGGTTATGAACTGTTCAGCTTGATCAACGAATGTTGTGTACGAGTTGGAGAGGTCTGAAATGGTTGTATCATCTGAGTATTTGATGACAGGGTTTAAATCAACTCCAGAACAGTCAGTATACAGAGTGAACAGGACAGGGAAAGAACTGTACCTTGAGGAGAACCGGTAGATGTAGAGCGATTGATTGATTGATTGATTGATTGATCTTTAATATACAAGGATGGAGATTTTAGGCCAAAGCCTAGTCTTACAATCTGTCCTTGTCATGCATACATTATTTCAGCACATATCATTCATACTGACAATTCAACATAGCAACATGGTAATCTAATTCTACAATGATAAGCAAACTATTTATAAAAAACACTGATGAGATTGGGGGGGTGTAAAACAGAAGGAAACTTACAAACAAACAAACAAAACTACAGAGAGAGAGAGAGAGAGAGAGAGAGAGAGAGAGAGAGAGAGAGAGAGGTCAGAGGAGGGTGGGGAAGAGAGAATGGTAGGTAGGGGGAGGAGAAAAGGGATGGCAGACAGAGTGGGAGTGGGGATGATGGCGATTTTAACGGAGTAGGTTTTATGTTTAGACGATTTATTCGAAGTAGCGCGAGTCAGAAACACCGCGTTGAAAGCAGCCAGCCTGGGATCTTTTGACCACAGCTCACTTTCTTCATAGCGAGGGTTGCTGCCAGAACCCAGTATCTCACTTATATCATGTACATGAGATACTGGGCTCTGACAGTCAGCCCTCGAAATTTTCACGGCAAAGCAGAAAGCTTCGATGGCGTCTCCGTGTTTGGACAGCTTAGTATTGCGTACAACGACTTTCAGTGACAAGATTCAAATTTCCGATAGCTATCTGTGCAAATAAGCACCAGAACATTTAAAAGGAAGAGGGAAGGAACCTGCTCACTTGAGCAGCGAGGCAATGAATCCACGCTAGAATCGGAATGTTAGTACTGTCCCCAAACCCTGAACACAGTGTTAAAAAGAAAAAAAACCAATACAAACAAACAAAACAAACCCCCCCCCCCCCCCCCTTTACACACACTAAGGGCCCATAACCACGGTTCATCACCCCATTCCTAACACAGGAGATGTGTGAATAGTTTAGTTCCTGCTGTCCCGTACCAAGTGCAACAATAATTAATACACAATGCTACAACAATGCAAGCAAACAACAATACATATCATGCGTCAAAGAGTGAACAAAAATGGAGATCCTCCATGTGGGTATCTGTGGGGGAATGCAAAACTGGAGAGCAGTGACAACGCCCCGTACGCCAAAGATACAAATGTAGAAGATGCGATGCTGAATAGAGGCAATGGGATCATGCCTTAAAGCGGAGAAAAAACGAACCCAGACAAAGAGCAGAAGAGTACTGCTGAAGAAGCAACGAAATCGCGCGCGCGCGCGCGCGCGTGTGTGTGTGTGTGTGTGTCAACAACAACACCCCCCCCCCTCTGACTGCCTTCTGACGCTCTTTTGGGGATGTTGTGTTTGCTCGAACAGCAAGACAACTTCCCTCTGGTTGCAATGCTGAGATATTCACTGGGGCTGTGTGACTGCTTGGTGCGTGGCTGTCTGCCCAACCACTCTCTCCAAAAGTCTAACAGGATGCAATCAAAAGGGAATGTGATCCTGACCAAACAACCACCTGGCCCTGACCTGAATGTGACAATGGAAGTCAGAGGAGGTGTGCCTTGCTGTCTGAGCAACAACCACAAACTCCCTCCGATGACATCCAGGGCTCTCGTGATCTTCCGTCAGGTCTCTGAGATAAAAAATGTCCCCAGAGGGCTTCGTGTTGTTCTGCCCGCTGCATTCACAGCGTCAGCTACCGCAACGACCCACCTGCAGAGAAAGCCTGAACTTCAACTACCCACCCACCTGCACAGAAAGCCTGGACCTCATGTACCCTAATATCCACTCTGAGGTGGGGGTGATGTACCCTATGGTAGTGGTGGTGTGTGTGTGTGTGTGGTGGGGGGGGGGGGGGGGGGGGGGGTGGGGTGGAGTGGATAGGCGGTCTCTGATTCAAGAACTTACAGTCTGGGGCTCAACATGAGGGTTTCTCGGGCGATGTCATGACAGGGAAACATGATAGCCCGACTCAGTCTTCTGAAGGTAAACCTTCAAAGAGATTAACATTTTTTTTTCTCATCTGATCGGAAAGTTTACGGAGGAAAGATTTTTTCTTTTTTTTTTTTTTTTTTTTTTTTTTTTTTCTTTCTTCCTTTTTTTTTTTTTTTTTTTTTTTTTTTTTTTTTAACAAAGTTTCCGGTGTGTTTGTAGAAAGTGTATTTTAAAGGGGTTGTGCGAACGAGTTTCTTTTTTTTTTTCTGTTTTTTTTTTTTTTTTTTTTTAAAAGACTTGTGAGTTTAACTTTAACGCGGTGACAGCCCTGATATGGCCCTTTGCGGTCGGCTGGGCTATAAGCAGCATCACCTTACCCTACCTTCAAACCTCTACAGAGATAGTACACCTGCTCCACGCTGGATTGCCTTTGCCTTGGATCGGACGATGAAAAGACCACTGGAGGCAAAGTTCTCGGCCGGTTTTTCAGGCTGGCGGTTTTTGGCTGAAAAGAAAGGCACTCAGAGACGGGGTGGGGGTCGGGGGCTGAGCTATGATCGTGCCACGGAACTTTAGAACCCTGAAGACGGATGAGGCGCGTTAAGCCCCAAGGCCTAGGTCAAAGAGAGCATAACGCACGTCTTCAGCGAGAGGTTTTTTGACAGAGCAACAATCAACGAGAGGCTCAAAATCCTTGGAAGCCGGGTGCTCCAGAACCAGTGGTAGGCTTCACCTGAGACACCGACTGGCTTGAACAGATACAAGCAAGCTCTGTTGAGAAAAGACAATGGCCGACGTCAGTGTTCCTCTCTCTGAGACTGAAGGTTTTTCACTGTAGCATACCTGAAGAATTTGATAGTGCTGGGTATTCTTAATCTCAGTGTGCAGATCGTCCAGGAAATGGGCCACATCCTCAAATTCAGCACTTGCTGGAGAGATCCTAGCCAGTCTGCACCATTTGGAGGAAGCTTTTCACTCATGCTCTCTCTCTCTCTCTCTCTCTCTCTCTCTCTCTCTCTCTCTCTGTCTGTACTGTGTGTGGTATATCTCCATTTGATGCCAAGGGAGCACAGACACGATCAGCCGTGTCTCCCTGATGAGTCCGATCCAGCGGACGAAAGGCGGAAGAGCAGAATAGCTTGTCTTCAGAAGGATTATCATGGTTCCCATATGCTGCTAGTAAAGGGCTGAACATTTATGATATATTTCCCTGGCTTCTTAGTTCTCCCCCCCTCATTTTGTTTCTTTCATGTACATCGTTGGCAAGTCATAATGAAACGGAAGAATTGTTAGCCTGCACTTGTTTTTCCCCCCCATTACTAAATTGTTCAGCATATGTATGTATGTATGTATGTATGTATGTATGTATGTATGTATGCATGTATGTATGTATGTATGTATGTATGTATGTATGTATGTATGTATGTATGTATGTATGTATGAAATCATGTATGTATGTCTATATTCTTCGGAACCGCTGGAATGAGAGGAGAAGAAAGCTATGCCTACACAAAAAACTCTTCCCAAGAGATCGTCAGAGCGTTCATGATAAAGTATGCGAGTCTGGAACCCGGGACACGAAGACTGGGAGTTAAGTGTTCCACCTGGTGGCAAGCAACAGGTCGATGTGGGGAATTCCCTAACCTCTGAAGTTTTATCTGAAGACAGGTGGGGAATTCCCTAACCTCTGCACTTTGACCTGAAGACAGGTGAGGAATTCCCTAACCTCTGCACTTTGACCTGAAGACAGTCTCGTTTAGCGCCCAGTCTGAAGGCAGAACCTGACCTTTCCTGAAAAAGGGAGGATACACAGTTTGCCAGACGTGTGCCTGATGAGAAGTGGTGATAGGATCCTCACGGACTGAGAGAGAGAGAGAGAGAGAGAGAGAGAGAGAGAGAGAGAGAGAGAGAGAGAGAGGAGGGAGAGGGAGGGAGGGAGGGAGGGAGGAGGGAGGGGGAGAGAGACAGCCCAATCGTTCTCAGATTGAGTGGGTCCCTCCTTGTTTGTTTGTTTGTTGTTTTTTTTTTTACAGGCCAGCATGGTAGAATCGTCTGTGCAAACAGTGATTATCTTGACCCCCCCCCCCCCCCCCCCCCCCCCTCCCCCTCAGCTTCTGAGACCACCATGAGTTCAGAGCATGAAGGACAGCCTGGAGTACCAGAACGTTCATTTGATCCCCTGCTTCCTGACACAGACTCTTCAGACTCTGAGCGACGACTGATAAAGGAGAAACGGGGGGAGGGGGGGAGGGGGGGGACTCTATACTGTAGCTGCTCCAGATTCAGCCGAGTTGGGTGGGCAGACAGAAACTCATCAGACATGAAAGGGGAACAACCCAGTCAGCTGAAGACTGGTCTCACACTTTGGTCAAAACCTCAGAAGAGAGGTAAGATGAAAACGTCCGGGAGAGAACACAAGCCAATTGTTATAGACTGAAAAAAAAAAAGAAAGAAAAAGAAAAAAAAAAAAATAAAAAAAAAAAACCTACAGAAAAGTGATTTTAAAAATGTAATTAATAGCCAACCGCCAAGAAAACGTAGACAAACGAATCACAAGACAAAACACGACGTGTTTCGACCTCTTGGGTCTTCCTCAGGAAAGACACAAAAACACTCAGGACAACGAAAATGAACGAGCAATCACGAGCGTTGAACGCCCATCTTGCGCTGAAGTGAATGAAGAT
This sequence comes from Conus betulinus, assembly GCA_016801955.1. Taxonomy (NCBI): domain Eukaryota; kingdom Metazoa; phylum Mollusca; class Gastropoda; order Neogastropoda; family Conidae; genus Conus; species Conus betulinus. The sequence goes on along the minus strand of JADBJO010000325.1, from coordinate 345,299 downwards.
AAGTGATTGCTCGTTCATTTTCGTTGTCCTGAGTGTTTTGTATCTTGCCTGAAGAAGACCTTTGAGGTCGAAACGCGGTGTAATTTGTCTTGTGATTCGTTTGTCTACGTTTTTCTTGGCGGTTTGCTATTAATTTCATTTAAAATTTGTTTCGATTTCCGCCTGCAGTCGCCCCACTTTGCAACTATATAGTAGAATATATAGAAAAATCAATCTGTCCAAGAACTGCACGTCTCTGGCCAGAATGTCAGGATCCAAGTTTTTTCTAAGAAGCGTGCTGAGATAATTCGATGACATAGTGGAGGTTTTCTGCCCTACAGTAATCATGACCATGTCCATCATTAACTTTGTGAGAAACCGTACATTCAGAGAGAGAGAGAGAGAGAGAGAGAGAGAGAGAGAGAGAGAGAGAGAGAGAGAGAGAGAGTACAAAGATTAACAACCAGCCTCCCATCTTTCTGGTAGACCGGAAAAGGATGGTGAATAACCCGAAGGACATGGCGGCGGCGGAACTTTTGAAACTAGGCCGTTCAAAATAAGAATGTCCACTTCATTCCGAAAAGATGGGGGCTACTTTCATATATGAAGGAATCACGACCAGACAGGATGAGGACAAAGAGAGAGAGAGAGAGATCAATAAGCTCTGTCCTCTTCAGAAGTAGAGAGTACAAAAATGTATGATGCATATGAACAAAGAGAACTTGAGCACCAACGAAAGAGACAGGTCCTCCAAACAAAGCACGAAAGAGAAAACTAAAGGCTGAAAAGAGTCTGAAATATACATTTAACTGAAACACCTCAAATCGTAACTGTGTAGAGCACCAGATCGAAAAAAAATCATTTTCTTTCTTTCTTTCTAAGACTGCTCTCTCTCTCTCTCTCTCTCTCTCTCTCTCTCTCTCTCTCTCTCTCTCTCTCTCTCTCTCTCTCTCTCTCTCTGTGTGTGCTGCCTGCCTGCCTGTCTGTACGACTGTCTTTCTGTCTGTCTCTCTTTATAGTGAGGTTGTGCCGAAAAAGTGACTACAGTCTAACTACATTGGTCAGATACTCAACAAGGATGTAATACTGAAGAGCGGCTACAATCCCTCCAGCACACTTGAGCGATTCAAGAGCAAAAAGACTAAAAAGGATTCCTATACTCAAGGAATAATGAACATCACTGAAAGATAGAGAAAAACAAAGTGCTTGGCAAGAGCCGAGTATAGGCTTACAGAGTAGGAGAAAAAGCGAATTAATTTTACACACACACACACACACACACACACACACACACACACACAGAGCAGCCTGCCACTGCCCTCTCATATCAGTGTCCGTTAAGAGAGATATGCCAGCTCTCCCTCGACGTTCTCTGCTATGTCACCTTGCAAGAAACTTGAAGACTGACAGGGGGCGACCTTATTATAGAGGATAACCCAGACCTAACATTCACCAGCGAACTCTCATGCCTCTCTTGACCAATTGCCTCAGGGCGTTACCGTGCTTAAGAGGGGGGAAATCGTGTGCACGAAACGCAAGTCTCGTGATTGTGCAAGTAAGAGCACACTTGTACCCATAGAAAAGACACGAGGCTAGGTCGTCGTCGAAGCTGGAGCAGACGAAGATGTGAATATCAGAGACAAAAATATTTCAAGACAGAGGTGGCAATACTATCGACGTTTCGATAGAGGAAGAGAAGGGAGAAAGAGGTATGTACATCCGAATTAAGAGCCAGCTTTCAAGCGGATTCACAGGATCCAGTGGTCGGTGTTGTTCCACCAGGTTTGATTTTTGAGTTTCCACAAAAAGTCAACAGTTTCCAGGATGGAAAACTGGTCAGAGATATTCAACCAGTTTACTCTTTTTTAGATTCTGAATTGCCACAAATCAGTATTTTCCAGGATGGAAACGTTTGTCAGTGTTGTTCCAACCAGTTTGAATTCTGAGTTTCTACAAGAGATCAATATTTTCCCAAAGGAAACCTTGTTTAGATATGTTCCAACACAAGTAATTCTTTCTTCTGTATAAGAAGTCGAGGTTTTGAAAAAAAAATGAAACCTTCTTCGGAGATGTTCCACCGGATATATATATATATATATATATATATATATATATATATATATATATATATATATATTTATATATATTTTTTTTTTATAGTTTCAACGGGAGGGCCGATATTTTCCGGAAAGGATAGCTACAGAAATGTTCCACTGGATGTGATTTTAAATGTCCACAAGAGTTTTTGTATTTTTTTCCAAAAGGAAACTCAGTTCAGAGAGTTCCATCAGATGTACTTTTTGAGTTTCCTCGAGAGGTCATTTTTCAAAAGGAAACCTTGGTCCAAGATGTTCCATCAGTTTTTTTGAGCATCCACAAGACGGCAGTATTTTGAGGAAAAGGAAACCTTGATCCAAAATGTTTCCATTTTTTTTTGAGCATCCACAAGACGGCAGTATTTTGAGAAAAGGGAACCTTGGTCCGAGATGTTCCATTATTTTTGAGCATCCACAAAACGGCAGCAATTGAAAAAAGGAAACCTTTTTTTTTTTTTGAGCATCCACAAGACGGCAGTATTTTGAGAAAAGGAAACCTTGGTCCAAGGTGTTCCATCAGGTTTAAATTTTGACCTTATACAAGAGGTTGATAGTTTTCAGAAAGGAAAACCTGGGCCAAAAATGTTCCACCAGGCTTAAATTTCTAACTTCCAAAAGAGGTAATAAATTTTTAGAAAGATCTTGTTCATAAATGTTCAATAAGATTGTTTTTTTTCAAGTTTCCAAAGGAGGTCAACATCTTTTTAGAAAGGAGATCTTGTTC
>JADBJO010000325.1:322500-337500 GCA_016801955.1 Conus betulinus | reverse complement strand
GTTTAATTGCTCTATGCCATTTATCAGTTATGACTTGGAAAAAAGTTTCATATTGAAATACACTTTTCAACAAACAAACAAAAACAAACAAACAAACAAGATAGTTTTCTTTTTATTCGACATCTGCAGTTCAGTCCTATCTAAAGGAACAAATTAGCCAATCTTTAAATTCTGTAATGAATTACTTCTCGTTCCCCATACCTTGACACATCCAAACAATTTCAAAGCCATGTTCTGAAATGACTTGTGTCAGCCTGACTGCCCAAGGTTTTACTAATTAATTTGTACTTGCACGATACTGCAGGCTTGTCTGCGTAAATATGACTGGGACGTTTCAACAGTTTTAACTAATACTCACTATATTTGACGAACATTCGTACTTATAAAGGATTTCTTTTTACCCACATGAAAAGCGTATTAAATTAATAAATTGGTATTTGCCAAAGAAAAGAAAAAAAAGAAACACCCGAAAGTGCTGGGAAGGACCCAGAGAAGCACTGCCTTCACTTGCCCTTTGAGCAGTCCTGTACCACCCTCAGAGGCCTGCACTGTGTTGACAATGGGTACAGGCACGCGCAGGACACTCCATTAAGATATCAAGGGACATAACTGCTCCTGAGCAGAGGTAAATCAGACTACAGGATGCAACTCATAACAGCCTTAAAGTAGCATCCCCATGGGTGTACCAGCCCGTATTTCATGACTGCAGAGCCCACCGGCGAAAAACACTACCCTCCAGCTGTCGAGCACACCCCACAGACCCAACCACCCCTGCCCACGGACAGATGAAGACAGTGCCACTCCAGACACAGCCAAGCTTTCGCCATACGGTCTTATGTGCCCTCAAGAGAGAATCCAAAGTTGTAGTCTAGTCTTTCCCACTGTCAACAGGACTTTCCCTGTGGTCAGTGGGTCTTTCCTCACCGTCACTGGACCTTTCTCCAGGGTCAGCCTACTTAGGCAAAGAAGAAAAAGAAAACCCGAAAGTGCTGGGGAGGACCCAGAGAAGCACTGCCTTCACCTGCCTTTAGAGCAGTCCTGTACCACCCTTGGAGGCCTGCACTGTGTTGGTACTTCTACATGACGTGGCAACGTCCTTTTCGAATTTGTGAATTGGAAGAGAGAGAGAGAGAGAGAGAGAGAGAGAGAGAGAGAGAGAGAGAGAGAGAGAGAGAGAGAGAGAGCTCCCACGACTAAATCGTTGTGTTGTTTGTGATGATTGTGCGTTTCCACGGCTCCAACTCTCTCTCCAACATAAAACCCTGGGCATCGTTCCACACATTCATTGATGGAGTTCACGCACTTTAAAGCACCAGCTCACGCGAAGGTTTATTGTCCATATTTCCGTATGGAAAAGGTCAACACATTCCGCTTTCAACACCAGACAGATTTTTATTGATAGTTGTCAGGAAGGAATAGTAATTCAGGCATCTGTCTGTTTGCATCTGAGTGTCTTTAAAACCCAGTCATTTACGCCCTGTGTGGAACTGCAGACGGACCGATCGCAAAAGAACCCTCAACCAAGTCAAGATCGTCTCAGACATTTTGCGTTTTACGAGAAGCGGGAGTGTGCGGCTAACGAGAAATAAAAACCCGAGCTCTGTTCAGCTTTGTGAAAACGTTTCTGGATAACCGTCCACGACGACTATTGGCTAGGAAACTGCAAAAAAAAAAAAAACGGTCTAAGAAAGACGTTGAGCCAGTATGCTGCTCACGAAAGCCGTTAATGGTACCTGTATATCCTTCTGCTTAAGCCTAAAAGAAATTTGTCTGTTTACAATGTTGAATTAAGTACAATTAAGTCAGTGAAGATGAAATGACTGGGAGGAATTCTGCTTGCATATTGGCTGAAGTCAGCTACTGCGTTTTTTAGCTGATAATGCCTTCTCTTGTGTCGTTTGCCATTCCCAAATCGCGCCAAGAATGAATACAACTCAAGAAATGGATCGTGTCTAATCATCATAATATCATCGCCATCATCTTGCGTCGTCGTCTTCGTCGTCGTCATGAGCATGATCATAATGCATCTTCGACGTCGTCGTCATCATCATCATCATCATCATCATCATCATCATCATCACCGTCATCATCATCATCATCGTCATCATCATGATCATCATCGTAATGCCTTCATGGGAATGTCGGCGGCTTTTTCAGTGTAAACTGTATCGTCGTCCCCTGTAAAACGCCCAGCCTGATCTGATGTCCTCTGGAAATCGCCCAGCCTGATCTGATGTCCCCTGGAAATCGCCCAGCCTGATCTGATGTCCCCTGGAAAACGCCCAGCTGATCTGATGTCCCCTGGAAATCGCCCAGCCTGTCTGATGTCCCCTGGAAAACGCCCAGCCTGATCTGACCTACCTTCGTGTCGTCCCCTGGAAATCGCCCAGCCTGATCTGACCTACCTTCGTCACCCTTCCTGGGACACAGATCCTCAACGACAGTTCTCCAGCTGTCCCGGTCCTGAGCCAAACGCTGAGCCAGCTGTCATCAGGTGCCGCCTGTCTCCACCTGTCTGCCTCCAGGTCGTGGTGCCAAGTGTTTGTTTGACGCCTGCCCTTCCTCACTCCTGCCAGTTCCAGGCGAGACATTGCCTCGTGGTGCTGGACGTCGGCTTGTCCAGCATGCAGCCAGTCCATGTCCTGCATCTTGGAAGGACTTGACCTCAGTGGGTTTTTTTTTTTCAATGACGTGCGAGTAATTTCCTCTTTCCTTTCACTCTCTTTGAATGCCTTTCGAAAAGAAAAATGTCTTGTAGAGAAAAAAAATGTCTTTTTCAAATTGTCTTCCAGTGTTTATTTACAGTCACTGACTGATCTTTGTTCTATAACATCTTGGCACTATTTTTCTCTTGTTATGTTTGTTGTATGCTAGTTGTCTCTAATCTGGCCGTAGGAAGAGATATTGTAAAAGCTGTTCAGAATGGACACAGGCTGTTTCTCTGCGGTGTCCATTTGTCCATCTGGTCGTGTCATTTTTTTATGGGAAATTTACGTTTATCATTACTTAGAGAAGTTTTAATTAAGGTGTATAAAGCGAGGTGGCTATGTAATGACTTTGCGTTTATGTTAGTGTTAGTGTTAGAGCGCGCACGCACGCGCGCACGTGTGTGTGTGTGTGTGTGTGTGTGTGTGTGTGTGTGTGTGTGTGTGTGTGTGTGTGTGTGCATGGTAAACTTTAACATGATATTTTTCTCCTTCTGTCTGTCTCTCTGTCTGTCTGTCTAGTATCTATCTATCTATCTATGTGTAAGTAAAAAAAACATTATAAAGGTGAAGAAAAAAACGTTTAAAAACGTGTTTAAAAAAGAAGAAGAAGAAGAAAAGAAGAAAGAAAATGAAGAAAATTAAGGAGAAGAAGAAGAAGAAGAAAGAAGAAGAAAGAAGAAGAAGAACAACAAGAACAACAACAACAACAAAAAAAAACACAAGAAAAAGACAGCGATTTATTTTTCGAAAATGTACGTCAACAATACAGCTTTCTACAACAACAACATCAACACAACACAACGACAACAACAACAACGCACACGCTTTCACCGTGACTGGGATCGTCAAACTTTCCACCTTCGACACCAGCAATGTTCTGACTGCCTTCATACCCCTTAAAAGTTTAGATTGAGGCATAAATGCCCGTTGAAAAACTTTCGATGGGTAAACTTACTTACTTACTACTCCCTGAAAGCAAAAAGAGTGGGTGGGGGGTGGGGGGTGGGTGGGGGTGGGGGTGGGGGGACTTGACTTCACGATAGCGTGATGCTCTGTCGTCAGTTTGCTTTTCCTCTTTGATGACAGCGGAGCTGCACGGGGAAGTTGCCTGACAGCAGGGGTCTTTCTATATTATGCATCCCCCTCCCCCTCCCCTCTCCTCCTACTCATCCTCCACCCTCTTTTCTCATCGTAATAGCCTGCACGTTCAAAATAACGAGTCTGCTCAGCTGTTGATGAGTTTGCGTCCCCCCCCCCCCCCCCCCCCCGCCCCCGTTTATACCCTTCTCATCTCTCTGTCCTACCCCCTCTCTCCCCAACCCCTATCCCCTCTGTCTTCTCGCCACGCCACTCCCCGCCCCCCCCCCCCCCCCCCCCACCCACACAAATCCTCAAAGTCCCTCTCGTTCCCCCACGTCTCTCCGGGTTTTTTGTTTTTTAACATTCTTTTCTCTATCCAGGTAATTCTTTCAATCTCGGCTTGTTAGTCAATCTGTCTTTGTGTTTCTTTCTATGTGTATTTCTCTTCTTTCGTTTTACATTGAGTACTTTTTGTAAATCCCTAACTACGTCTCAAACCTGTCTTCTGTCTGTCTGTCTGTCTCTGTCTATCTGTCTGTCTGTCTATCTCTCTCCCTCTCTCTCTCTCCCCACTATCTGTGTTCTCTCCCCTCTGACAGCGTCTTTTTCTTATCAACTTTTTTTTTCGTCAGCTATATGCTTTCTCCCTCTACCTCTCATTCCTTAATTGATTTCAACCAGTTCAGTTTACTTTATCTCACTCAGGAGTCCAACCAAATCATCATTGGGTACACTGAGTCAACTGACTTCAATAAAGAGGAGAATAATGATGAGATTATAGGTGCGTTTAATCATCAACTTTGCAAAAGCATTCGATTTGGCAGGCCACACACTTACACTTATCATCAGAAACAGAAAATAAAGAAATGGGTTAATGGACAGCATAGTCGACTTCATATCTCCTCAGACGAAAACAAATTTCAACGGAAAATCCTAATGAGTCTCAACTTTAAATCTGCACTATGGCGTGTCTCAAGGTTCAGTTCAAAGACTTCATTATTTTCAATAATTGTGTGTGCTTTTCCTTCTAATTAATGAAAAGATTCCGCTAATTGTTTGTGATTGATACATCAATACGTTCCAGACATTTCCGAACATTCTTCTTTCTTCTTCTTCTTCTTCTTCTTCTTCTTCTTCTTCTCATCATCATCATCATCATCATCATCATCATCATCATCATCATCATCATTATTGTCCTTCATCGTAATCATCATCATCATCATCATCATCATCATCATCATCATTATCATCATCATCATTATCATCATCATCATCATTATTTCCTATTACAGTCCAGCGCACACATATATAGGCGCACAGCACACACACACACACACACACACACACACACACACACACCTGCAGTGTTTGTCGGGAAATGCGCAAGCAAAGATCCAGAGACGCATCCATTGAGTGGATGAAACTTTGATTGTTTAGTTCCAAGTTGGTTTCAATATGAGGTAACTGTCATCGCCAGTCGAAAGAAACAGACAACACGAACACTACGCGTTTCGACCTCTTTGGTCTTCTTCAGGCACGACAAGCACGATGAAGACAATGAAGATGAAGCACCAACAGACCTCTTTGACTTCATCAGGCACGGCAAGCAACGATGAAGACAATGAAGATTTTCTTCACGTACGCAGGCTGATGACTCCTGCAACACTCCAGGACATAGACAGGCGGACTTTTTGTTTTTTCTCCTGTATAGACAGGCTGATACTCCTGCGAACACTCCCTGTATAGACAGGCTGATACTCCTGCGAACACTCCCTGTATAAACAGGCTGATACTCCTGCGGACACTCACTGTATAGACAGGCTGATACTCTTTCGGACACTCCCAGTATAGACAGGCAAGGATAAATCCCATCTACCCAACAAAGGGAATGGAGTTTTGTGTGCATGGCTGCTATTTCTTGTCCCGCCATTAAGGCAGCCATACTCCAACTTCGGGGAAGGTGCATGCTATGTGTAACGTGTCATCCATACCAACGGCCAAACTGCCTTCTCTTCCGAAAGTTGGTGATGGGATTTGACGTGTGTGCAAGATGTTATGCGAGCGTTCACACACGAACCTTGGTTTACAGTCTCATTCGAAAGACTGTATGGGAAATGGAGTCAGAAGCAATGTTAACTCCGAGGGAAAAAAACCCCCTGTACCTAAACAGCCCGGCGGAGATTCGAACCCGCAATCCCAGGATCACCAAGATCTACGAGTCCGGCGCTCTACCAACTGAGATATTCTGGCCCCCGATGCTGACTTTGAATATTCAATACTATCTATAGTTCGTCATGAAGATGCCACAGACCAACAGTCAGAACACTGGTCTGCCACTCTGTCTGGATTCAAATCCCGAGAGCACGTAATGAATGAAGTAAGGAGAGTGTCTTTTTTTTTTTAGGGGGGGGGGGGGGGGGGGGGGGATTTGATTAGTTTAATCTTTCTGACCTACTAATAATGACACATCACAGCCTGTTCAAGCAGAAGACCAGACACACGCCTTGAAAGTCCCATAATCCATATCAATATTGGGTGGACTTTGTTGTTCGAGGCAACACCAGCTTCGTTGTTCATGTGTTCAGTCGATTCGGGTCGTGGTCTTTATTCTCTAATGGACTACAGGGACAAATTCAAGGATGAAAGCAAGTTAAAAGAACCACAAATATATCCGCAACAACAACAACAGCTCTAACAGCAGCAGCAGCAGCAGCAGCAGCAGCAGCAACAACAAACATCAACAGCAACATCAACATCAACAACAAAACCCGAACTAGATAATGTAAAAATGAACTTACCATGAATAAAGTTCCGGACCAAATTAAGTCACAGAACTGACTGACCAAACTGCACACAAAGTTCATTACCATTCACGCGCTATAACATTCCCATCTCCCATTGATGTTGGTTAGGAGAAGATACCTTAGTGGGGGATGGTAGGGGTGGGGGGAACGGGCAATTTTCGGAAGGAAGAGAAGGCCAGTTTGGCCGTTGGTATGGATGACACCTTACATATAGCATGCACCTTGCGTGAGAAATTGAAAGAATGAGGAGGTAAGGAAATTGAGTGAACGATATTGACTAGATGACACAGGAAACGACTGAGTGAAGCGCCGGCAGGCAGCTCTTCAGTCGGCACTACCCAGGTAGGCAGCCCGTTGTGTACACGTGAGTGTGGATTGTCAGCGCCTTTGGCAAGGCGCTTTATAAATTTTATGTTATCCCCCTCCTCCTCCTCTTCCTCCTCCTCATTAGTATCATTATTATTATTATTATTATCATTATTCTAAGTGTAAGGGCTTTAGGGGTCCATCTTAGTACTGGAAGCAGCCTCACAACACACACACACACACACACACACACACACACACACACACACACACAACACACGCACACACACACACTTTCCCCCTAATCTTTACAAAAAAAGGGTACAAGGGACAAAATAGGGATGATGGAGAGGCACAAGCCTTTGCAGACGCCAAAATGGCTCTTAAGTCAGACCTCAGACGGCTGGGACAAACACCACACTGGAACACGCACGTACGCACACACACACACACACACACACACACACACACGCACGCACACACACACCACGCACATACACACACACACACACAGAGAGAGAGGAGAGAGAGAGAGAGAGAGAGAGAGAGAGAGAGAGAGACAGAGACATAGAGAAAGAGAGAGAGAGAGAGACTCAAGACGAGAGAGAGAGAGAGAGAGAGAGAGAGAGAGAGAGAGAGAGAGAGAGAAGAGAGAGAGAGAGGAGAGAGAGAGAGAGAGAGAGAGAGAGAGAGAGGAGAGAGAGAGGGGTGTTTATGGGGATGGAGAGGGATGGACAGACAGCTGAGGTCAACAAAGAAGCGGACAGAGAGACCCAGACACCTACGTCACAGAACTTTCCCCCTAATCTTTAGGTCCAAAAAAAAGGGTACAAGGGACAAAATAGGGATGATGGAGAGGCATGCTTACAAGCCTTTGCAGACGCCAAAATGGCTCTTAAGTCAGACCTCAGACGGCTGGGACAAACACCACTGGTCTGGAATTCCCTTCCTTTCTTCATGCTCTCTCTGCCCTCCTGTTTACTGCAGCTTCCGAGGCTGAACAGGCCACAGGGTACACAGATGTCAATGCCACTGGTATTAGCCGTTCGTGGCAGGTTAATGCAGCCAAGACAATTTATGAGTTTTTTTTTTTCCGGCGCCCCCCCGGTGTCTAAAGACTATTGGACTTGAAAGTCATTTATAAAATAAAAAGGAAAGAAAAAGACAAGGTGCAGAATAACCTCCTCTCATTTATTGGTCGCATGTAGATGGTCGAATTTGTTATTTCGAAGGATAGTCCTTTAGGATTTAATGCTTTGATGTCACGACAAAATGTAAAAATATCCAACGCTTGTAACTCCGAAAGTTTTATTTCTCTGTCTACATATCATACTCGACTCATCTTTCACAAAATGTGAAGTGAAGCATTTTGCCATAGTTGTGTGATTACAATTAATTTCACTTTCAACCCCAACGTTAAGAACAGGAAATAGGACCCGTCCATCGCAGTACAATGTTGAAAATCGCACAGTGGTTAATGTCACAGCACTGACCACAACGAAACCGGAAACCGTAGGTTTAAACTCCATAAGACATATAGCACTGGACGAACTACTAGCCCTGGCCAGATCCCACACTGAGTGCAAAGTGTGCGGTGGATTGACATCAGAAGACTGGAACCATGCAGTCAGCTGTGGGCTGCCTAAGCTGAGAGCTTCGCTAAAGAACCATACTGCAGAAAGCTTCACTAAAGAACCATGCTGTAGCTGTTGCCTAAGCAGAGAGCTTCGCTAAAGAACCATGCTGTCAGCTGTGGGCTAAAGAACCTAAGCAGAGAGCATCGCTAAAGAACCAAACTGCAGGGCTGCCTAAAGAGCTTCGCTAAAGAACCATATTGCAGAGAGCTTCGCTAAAGAACCATACTGCAGTCAGCTGTGGGGCTACCTAAGCAGAGAGCTTCGCTAAAAGAACCATACTACAGAGAGCTTCGCTAAAGAACCATACTGCAGAGAGCTTCGCTCGCTAAAGAACCACGCAGTCAGCTGTCAGTGGGCTGCCTAAGCAGAGAGCTTCGCTAAAGAACAAGCTAAAGAACGCTAAAGAACCATACTGAGAGAGCTTCGCTAAAGAACCATATTGCAGAGAGCTTCGCTAAAGAACCATGCTGTCAGCTGTGGACTGCCTAAGCAGAGAGCTTCGCTAAAGAACCAAACTACAGAGAGCTTCGCTAAAGAACCATACTGCAGCCTAGAGCTTCGCTAAAGAACCATGCTGTCAGCTGTGGGCTGCCTAAGCAGAGAGCTTTCGCTATGAAGAACCCATGCTGTCAGCTGTGGACTGCCTAAGCAGAGAGCTTCGCTGAAGTTTGGCGAAAACGGTCTGCTCATCCAAGCAACCATGTTGCTCGTCGCTGAACTTTGTCAAAAGAGGGATAGATCAGGTGGAGTCGATTACCGAACATTCTTGCGTACTGGACAGCCAAGACAATGATATGAAAGACCCAAAATTATCTTGAAAATAATCTGTCAGACTGTCGTATTAACCGTTTCTGAATATGTACGTCAAATAAAATACAAAATACACACGACTAACATGAAAAACAGAAACTAACAATCGCTGCCGTCTTGTTTTCCACTGCAAAAACTCTGTGAATTGCTACAGAACGTTTCAAAGCGTTTGCAGCACACGCTGTTGCCCGTACAAAAAGCCCAAAGCTGCTATGGAACACTCTGCTAAGGCAACTTGACAATAGATGTCATCCCGTCAGGCAACTCACAATAGATGTCACGGAGAGATATGAGAAGAGAGAGAGAGAGAGAGAGAGAGAGAGAGAGAGGATGATGTATGGATGGGAATGGAACATAGTGATAAATTGCAGACAGACAGAAAGAAGGCGTTTGCAGCACAGACGTACAAAACGCCCAAAACTGGAGAGCCAGAGAAAAAAGGAAGGGAGACTTACAAGTCTTACGCTGTTCACATCCCTTGATGTGAAGAGAGGAGAGAGAGAGGAAGAGAGATTAGAGGATGGATGTATGGATGGGAATGGAACATAGCGATAAACAGACAGACAGACAGAAAAGACATTCAAAGACGCTCACAACTGGAGAAAGAAAGAGGGGGCTGTTCACATCCCCCTGGGGAGGCGGAAGGGGGGGGGGGGGGGGGGGGGGGGGAGAGGAGAGAGTTAACTAACTTTCTTCATCAGCAACTTGCTGCGGCTCTGCAAAATGTCAAGGCACGTAAATCTTGGCAGGTTCTGACCTCATCAAGATGGTGCACTTACCGCTCATGACAACAACCAGTTTCTAATCTTCTTTTTTCTACCCCCCCCCCCCCCTCTCCCCCATGCCTTTGTCCTGTCAATGTCTCCGCTGTGAGGAAGGCCATAAATGGCCGTTAATCACCCAAGAGAAGAATGAGGGTTATTGTCAGTGAGGTAATGCAGCTTACAGAGCGACACTAGGTCTTGGGAAATGAAAAGTTGATAGCGTCAACGAAATCACGTCACGGAATCGTCGTGTGCACACGGGTTATTGAAACAACTGATGGTGATGGCCTGTTAGCGTGGGCGAGAGGAGAAGAGAGAGCAGTGGTGGGTGTGAGGAAGAGGAAGCAGTGGTGGTGTGAGGAAGAAGAAGAGGAGGAGGAGGAGGAGGAAGAGGAGGAGGAGGAGGAAGAGGAGGAGGAGGAGGAAGGAAAGAATATTGCTGAAGGTCAGGGTTACTGGGTGGCTACTGTGGTGCAATGAACAGGGATAGTATCAGGTATATGGACTTTAAGGAAGTGGAGGAGGAGGAGGACGAGGAGGAGAGGAGAGAGAGGAATATCGCCGAAGGTCAGGGTTACTAGGGTGGGTACTGCGTTTGCAAAGAACGGGGATGGTTTCAGGTTTATGGACTTAAAACGTGATAGCCTGATATAAATCACATCACTTGCGACTTGCACTGAGTGTCAAGTCTGATATAGGGTAAAGTTAGCACTCATCAAAACTTGACAGATAATGAAGAAAAGAAAAATGGTGGGGAATGACACCATGACACGTAGGAATCACGTAGGAAGACGTGGGGGGGGGGGGGGGAAGATGATGGGGGGGGGGGGAAGATGGGGGGGGGGGGGGGGGGGGGGGGGGGGGGGGGGTGGGGGGGGGGGGCGGAGGAAGGGGGAAGGAGGCTGGAGTTGTTTGGCCGATGAGGAATTGCTTTGAGAAAAAAAAGGGGCTGCTGGGGAAATCTAGAAGTAGTGTCATATTACATAATCTCCTCAAACGACGACTGACTGAAAATTATTCAGGAAATGACTTTAATGATAATTAAGTGGCGCGAGGGCATTTAATGTCAGTTTCATTGCATTAAACTTTTTGGTAGCTAACAACCATAAAGTCATTACAAGAGTTGACAGCGGGTACCAGCCCAGTACGTTGTTTTCAGGTTTGTGAAGGCGTGTCTTGCAAATAGGACTTGTTAGTTGACAAGTGATGTCAGTCCCGGTGAAAACGTGTTGGGGATATATACTGCTCAAAACAATTTAAGAGCCAGTTGAAAAACATTCACACACAATTCAACCGAAAAACAACATAACTTCTTCAAAACAATTTAATTGAAAATTCAAAATATGGAACGATTCAATGACATTAGAAATAAACGAATAACAGCTGCTCGAAAACAACTTCATGGAATTAATCGATGAACACCTTCATTTCAGAAATCAGAAGAACAGTCAAATCAAACGACAATCAATGTCAATACTCAGTATGGCCGCCATTAGCGCGGATACAAGCTAGACATCTCTGTCTCATAGAGTCCACAAGCCTCCTGAGAGTCAGCTGGGGGATCTTGCTCCACTCCTGCTGCCAAGAAGTCGAAAAGCTGACCCAGGATCGCTGCCGGGAGGGTGGTTCTCATGAAACAGGCGCCCCAGGACGTCCCAGGCGTGCTCGATCGGGTTTAGGGTCGGGCGAAGACCCTGGCCAGTCGAGGCGGTTTGACCTGCTGCTCTCCTCCAAGTAGACGTTTACCACCCTGGCATGGTGGGGACGGGGCGTTGTTGTCCTGGAGGATAGCGTCAGGGCCCAGGGCTTGCAGGGCAGGCAGGACCAGAGGCTGAAGAATGTTGTCCCTGTATGACCACACCAGTTAGATTGCCTTCAACTTGGTGCAGGGGTGTTCTGAAGTTCCTTCCTATGCCACCCCACACCATGATAGACCCCCCGCCATACCAGTCTCGTTCGATTACGTTGGCTTCTTGGTAGCGTTCCTCCGTCTGCCTCCAGACACGTATGCGACCATCGTGGAAAGAGCCAAACAAAAACGCGACTCGTCAAAAAAAAAAACATCACTTGGCCCAGTGCTGCCTCGTCCAGGCCACATGATCTCAGCACCAGGACAGTCACGCCCTACGGTGAGCCGCCGTCAGCACAGGTCGAACAGCTGGCCGTCTTGCTCGGAGGTTAACTTCTCTCAGGCGTTTCCGAACAGCTTGGTTAGAAATGTTGACGTTCGCTGCAGCACGCAGTTGTCGCCTGAGGTTGTGTTTGCAGTGGCAGTTCTTTGTGCAGCAGCGCCATCAGAACCAGCAGTCTGTCCTGCTGTCTGTGGTGGTGGACCTAGACCGCCCAGACCGTCTTCGTTCAGCAGTACTACCGGTGGCGTTGAAGCGGTCACTAAGTCTTTGGATGACAGCATGATGCACTTGAAGACGACGACCAACTTCTCTGACGCCTACACCTTCTTGAAGCCAAGCAACAGCCCTTCCCCCGGTCAGTGTCATTTAATCTCCGTCTTGGTGGCATGGTGGTTTTAAAAAACACCCCCCCAAAGCGCATTTTTAAAAAAAACCCCACTGGTCAGCAAAAACTGGTTGCCACGTTTTCAATAAAGGCACGACTTGCACGTGCAATGTGATTTGCAGTCAGCCCAACTCTGCTGCCTCAGCTGTGCGCTCGCAAAACCCGCGACCATGTTTTCGTGCTTTCGGTGTTTCTTTTGTGAAACTCGTTCAACCACTAGACTCAGATTCAACTGAACACATGCCAAAACCAGTTTTGCATTGAAGCAGTTGTCACACGTTCAGTACAAAAACTGGACAAAAGCTTGGAATTCTATACACTATGATGCGTTATCTAGACCATATGAAAAATGCAGGTGGCTCTTAAATTGTTTTGAGCAGTATATGTTCTGTTTGTATTTCTCACGCGATCCTGTTCTTTTCATGATGAAAAAAAAACTGTAGGCTGCCCACTATGCACGATCTTTTGGTAACAGTACCAAAACACTGTGTGTGTGTGTGTGTGTGTGTGTGTGTGTGTGTGTGCACGCGCGCGCGCGCGCGTGTGTGTGTGTGTGTGTGTGTGTGTGTGTGTGTGTGCACGTGTGTGGCGTGCGTGTGTGTGTGCGTGCGTGCGTGTGTGTGTGTGTGTGTGTGTGTGTGTGTGTGTGTGTGTGTACACTTGATCAGAGAGAGGATGACTTTTTTCAGTACTAATTTTAAACTATCTGAATAAAGGATTTGCATCTTGCCCTCAAAAATGGAAAAAAAAAAAAAAAAATTTCAAACAAAAAAAACCCACCCTCCACACCCCAACCATTACCCAACACCCACCTGTCACACACAATCATTCCAAGCACTCTACACACCCAGTGATAATGATGACAAATACCCAATAATAATAGCAATAACAATAGTAACGAATGATAATGATTGAAAATAATAACATTACAATTCAAATATAACACCATGCGCACATACATACATTTGCATTGTCAAACACATACATCTATCGAATAGCAATGATCTGAAAAATAGAAATACAGAACACATAATAATCACACATAGAAATCAACATGATAGTAAATCAATATTAAAACCAAGAATCTGTTCCGGAAGGGGGCGTACAGCACACATTTTTGCGCCGATTTAAAACAGATCTATTCTCGGAAGAAGTACTTTTATCTTGTAAACATGACGAATCTTCTTCATTTCGAATCTATTTTTTTCAAAGTCATAGGGGCACGGTCGGACATTATTTTAAAATATAAAGATAGCTTTGTTGTAAAAACTAGTTTCCATTTTAGAGGCAGAATTCCTAAATGTTTATATTCTGAGAAAGTAGGGGGAGGAGGACTTCAGGAGGATCAGTTTAATGGCACGTCTATGTAAACTGAATAAAGATTCTTTAAATATTATCACTAGTGGAATCCTATATTGTTGAGGCATAGTTTATGTAAGATTCAACATAGGCATGAAAGAACAACTTACGGCTATGCTGGTCTAAAAAGTGTTTCATTCTGGAAAGCTGGTAAATCTTTCTGGACACATTTTTACATAATAACGCAATATGATTCGACCATGACAGATTGTTATCAATAATAACACCTAGGATCATATGGTGATCAACGTCTTCGAGATTTTCTCCATTAATACAAAGGTAATGATTGCCACAAAAAAGATTTTGACGCGTTTTGTGTCTGGTAGTAATTAATAAGTATTTAGTTTTTTTTTGGGTGGAGTCGCATATGATTAAGTTCAGACCATTCCAATAACTTGTTGATACTTTCTTGTAAGGAGATAAAAATGCTATCTAATCTATCGTGACAGGTGTGTGGATAGTGGTATCATCGGCAAACATCTCACATAAAGCTGTAAAAAAACAGAGGTAGATCGTTTATATATATAGAAAATAGTATTGGCCCAAGGACTGAGCCTAGGGGGACGCCGTACTTAACAGGTAGAATGGAAGAAATTTCATCTATTTACCAAAACTCACTGTTTCCTGTCTGAGAGAGAAACGAAGATAGAAGTTCCAAAGCGTTGTCAGTTAAGCCATAGATCTGTAATTTCTCAAGTAGAAAGACTGGTCGACGACATCAAATGCTTTCATAAAGTCTACCACTAGAACACCTGTGATTTTATTATTGTTTATGTTAATAAGCCACTGGTCAACAAGATTAGTTAATGCTGAGTGACAAGAATGGTTGGCCCTGAATCCGGACTGGTTTGGATGAAACAGATCGAAGGAGTTGAAATGATTAAGAATGTGTTTGTTTATATGATCTTCCAAAGGTTTAGAGAGTATAGACAAGATGGAGATGGGTCTATAACTTGAGGGATCAGCATAGTCACCTGATTTATAGATGGGTATAACTTAAGCAACTTTAAAAGCT
>JADBJO010000325.1:302500-312500 GCA_016801955.1 Conus betulinus | reverse complement strand
GCGAGTCATAAGTGCACTGTGTGTGTGTGTGTGTGTGTGTGCCAGTTCAGCCAGTGAAAATGAGGTGTTCTAAAACGTCACATCATCAGATCATATGCCCCCTCCCTCCCACTTCTTTCGGTTCTTTTCAACAACATGGCTAGGAGACAAGAAGGATGGGAGTGGTGGGGGAGGGGGATGGAGTATGTGACGATAGAGGTAAAAGGGTCGGGGAGGAGATAAGGATGACGGAGGGGGAGGGGGGGGGGGGGTGTTGAGGGGTAAGGATAGGGAGCGGTGGTGTTGAGTCACCTCCAGAAAGAGAGAGAGAGAGGGAGAGGGAGAGGGGACACACACACACACGCACGCACGCACGCACGCACGCACATACGCACACACACACACACACACACACACACACACACACACACACAAAGAGAGCATCTGAAAGGAAGATAACGACTTTCCATCGGACATAAAACGGCAGATGTTTAACAAAACATCGGCCTAAACATCGACAAAACGAAAGTCTGCCACCATCGGAAATTCCATATCTGTTGGAAAGTATCTTTTTCAACATAACAAAAGGAATCCGTCACTGATCGCGTGTTTCCTACTGTTGGTGAAGCTAGGACAAGGATGCTTGGCGACTTTTCACAGAGTTAAAGGAGGACAAGAAGAAGAGGAGAAGGAAGGCTACGAAGAAGACTACGAAGACTACGAAGAAGAATGCGAAGAAGAGGAATGCGAAGAAGAATGCGAAGAAGAAGAATGCGAAGAAGAAGAATGAAAGAAGAAGAAGAAGAGAATGCAAAGAATAAGAATAAGAATAAGAAATAAGAAGAAGAATGCGGAGAAGAAGAAGACGAAGAATGCAAAGAAGAAGAAGAAGAAAGAAGAAGAAATGCGAGAAGAAAAAGAAGAAGAAGAATGCGAAGAGAAGAAGAATGCGAAGAAGAAGAAATGCGAAGAAGAAGAAGAAGAATGCGAAAAAAGAAGCGAAGAAGAAAAATGCGAAGAAGAAGAAGAATGCGAAGAAGAAAGAAATGCGAAGAAGAAGAATGCGAAGAAGAAGAAGAAGAAAGAAGAAGAAGAAGAGCAGGCGGAGGAGGAGGAGGCGCCATCTTCCAGTGTTTGCAGGCCCGCGTTCTGTGGATCCTGTGCAGTGTGGCGGGAGATAACCAGGCCTTTTCTGTCTGCGCTACAGGGAAAATCATTCATGTCAGCAATGGTTTCTTCTTTCCTTATGTCTGGGTGTCCCTGTCTGGTGACAGGTCTCTCCCCCTCCATGGGAACGTTTTTCATTTTCGTTCTACATGCCTTTATGTATGTCTTTCTTTCTTTCTTTCTGCGTACGCAGGCTGATACTCCTGCGGACACTGCCTGTATAGACAGGCAGTGGATTTTTGTGTGTATGACCGTTTTTTTTTTTATCCCGCAATTAAGGCAGCAATACTCCATCTTCGGGGAAGGTGTATGCTATGTGTAACGTGTCATCCATACCAACGGCCAAACTGGCCTTCTCTTCCGAAAGTTGGTGATGGGATTTGACGTGTGTGCAAGATGTTCTGTGTGCGTTCACACACGGAACCTCGGTTTATAGTCTCATTCGAAGGACTGTATGGGGAATGGAGTCAGAACTAATGTTAACTCCGAGGGAAAAATCCCCCTGTACCGAAATTCGAACCCGCAACCCCTGGATCACGAGTCCTGCGCTCTACCAACTGAGCTATTCAGGCCCCTCGCCTTTATGTGTTTTGCTAGCTGGTAGGTGGCGCCTTTTAAAAAGTTTGACGTCTGTGTCTCATTCTGGAAGCCAACAAATCCATACTTGTTATCATAATTGTTACTTTTTCCCCATTATTACTATTATCGTCGTCGTTATTCTTTGTCTTTTATAGGAACGAATCATAAGAATCGCAGAGAGAATGAGTGAGGGAAGGGAGTGGGAGGGTAGGGATGATGAGAAAAGGGGGACGCAGGAAAGGCAGAGAAAGAGAGAGAAAGAAGGGTGGGGAATGAGTGAGTGGAAGGGCAGGGGGAGGGAAGCGAGGACGCGGTCCTGCAGTTGTATCTCTTCCCAAAGTCTGAGTAGCGATGCATTCTACGTCACGTGTTCAGGTTCTGTGTCTTCCACAGCATCGGGTCAGTCGCGGTAAATGGAACCGTCAGTGCTTTCCAAAATAACCATTCGATCCTCCAGAGGTGAAAAGAAAAAATCCAACCAAGACTAAAAAGAAGCCCCCCCCCCCCCCCCCCTCCCCCCCCCCCCCCCCCCCCCCAAAAAAAAAATGCACCCAAAGAAAGAAAGAAGAAAAGGAGGAATTAAAAAGAAAAAAAAAGACTCTTGCTGACAAGAAGACGAAGGAATGAGGTTGAAGGAACGAATTTAGAGAGAGAGAGAGAGAGAGAGAGAGAGAGAGAGAGAGAGAGAGAGAGAGAGAGAGAGAGAGAGAGAGATAAGAAATAAATCGGTTTCAGACAATGTTTCCTACACAGAAATTATTCTGACTTACAGGAATCAGATTCACCCCAGAAATCAGAGCCAGCAGTACTGAGCATTTCTCTATTGCCTTTTTTCTCCATTTGTCTGTCTGTTTGTACTCTGTATCTCTGTCTCTGCATCTCTGTCTTTGTCTCTCTCTCTCTTATCTCTGTCCGTCTGTCTGTGTCTGTCTCTGTATCTCTCTGTCTGTCCGTCTCTCTCTTTTCTCTCTGTCCGTCTGTCTGTGTCTGTCTCTATATCTCTGTCGCTCTCTCTTTTCTCTGTCCGTCTGTCTGTGTCTGTCTAAGTATTTCTGTCTGTCTGTCTCTCTCTGTCTGTCTCTCTCTGTCTGTCTCTCTCCTGTCTCTCTCTCTCTCTCTCTCTCTCTCTCTTCTTCTCTGTCTGTCTGTCCGTCTCCCCCTCCTCTTTCTTCTTCATGTTCTTCTACATCTTCTTTCTTGCATATGTTTTCCTGGTCTTGTTCTTGTTCTTCTTGTTCTTTTTTTTTTTTCTCGTTCTTCTTATAGTTCTAGTTCTTCTCGTTCTTGTTTTTTTTTCTCTCTCTTATTTGTTGTTGTTGTTTGTTGTTGTTCTTCTTCTTCTTCTTCTTCTTCTTCTCTCCTGCTCTCCCTCCTTCTCTTCTCCTTTTTCTTTTCTTCTTTCTTCTTCTTCTTCTTTTTTCTTCTTCTTCTTCTTCTTCTTCTTCTTCTTGTCTCTTGTTTTCTCTCTTGCTCGTTCGTTCGCTGTCCCTCGTTTTCCCCACTCTCACTCCCCCCCCCCCCCCCCCCCCCCCCCCCATCGCTTCTCTCTTTATCTGGGTCTCTCCTCTCTTTCTGCCCCACTCAACCACTGTTTGTGTCTCTTACCACCATCAGCATCCTTTTCATCCACCCTCTGTCATCGTTCGCTGTGTTCCCTTCATGTCCTGTGACCATTGTGTTTTCTACAACTTAGTGCAGATGTCCTCAGAGGCCACTGACTCTCAGGGAAACGGGTCAGTACAAGTTAGTGCAGATGTCCTCGGAGGCCACTGACTCTCAGGGAAACGGGTCAGTACAAGTTAGTGCAGATGTCGTCAGGGGCCACTGACTCTCAGGGAAACGGGTCAGTACAAGTTAGTGCAGATGTCCTCGGAGGCCCCTGACTCTCAGGGAAATGGGTCAGTCCAGTTAGTGATGCCATCAAATCGTCTGGCTGCCGGTTGTTGACCCCTTGAGCCTGGTCAGATGAATTTCCAAAACATGTTGGAACAAAACAAAAGACAAACATAGCTGTTACGTCTTTCTGTCCACACCAGAGAGAGAGAGAGAGAGAGAGAGAGAGAGAGAGGAGAGAGAGAGAGAGAGAGAGAGAGAGAGAGAGAAATATTATATGTTTTAACATTTGATTTTTGTATTGACTGAAATTCGTCACTTTCATACTCGCCGCTACTATTCTACGAATCTAGGGAAAGCATGCTACAACAGAGAGTAAGAAGTTTAAACATTTCAAAAGTAATAATGATGATGTAAAACGTACTTGTTTATATGGTATCACACGCGCGCTCGCGGGCGCGCGCGCGCGCGCTGCGCACATGGTATCACACACGCACACACACGCACACACACACACACACACACACACACACACACACACACACACACACACACACACACACACACACACACACACCCACACACACACACACACACACACACACACCACATACACACACACACACATACACACACATACACACATACGCACATACACACACACACACACACACACACACACACACACACACACACACACACACACACACACACACACACACACACACACACTCGTGCAGAGACGCTTCAGATACGCTTTCATTGACAATGGGCCGACATAGCCTTTACGTCAAGGGGGTATACGTGAGTATTTGCAGCGCCGGAAAAAAAAGAAAGTTTATGATGCAAAGAAGTATAAATTGCAATGGATTACGTGTTAATGATGAAGCTTGAAGCCATGTAGAAGAAAAAGAAAATAATGTCGCGTTTTTTCGTCACGTCAAAATGAATATGTTTCTTTTTTAAAGTCACAACATGGTCATAAATACAAGTGCCTCACCCAGGCACATATATTCACTGTTATAAATCTTTTCCTGCACTGTCACATCTATCATCACTGTCCGCTTCATCATTAGCTATACTAGTGAAGAAAACAAAACCATTTCTTCATAAGGTCACCAAGCGTGCGGAATACATGAAAAACAAACAACTCAAACATCAGAAGTTTTTTACCGAGCATTTTTTCCCCCCCCTAACATTAGATTGTCAAGGACACACAAACTATATCGGTTTATGCGAGAGAGAGAGAATGAGAGGAGAGAGGAGAGAGGACGAGAATCGAGATAGAGGGTAGAGAGCGAGGAGGAGAGAGGAGTGAGAGAAGAGAGAGGTAGTACGCGGTTGAAAAATGGGGACGAATTGGGATTATTTCTAGCAGCAGGGACGAAGCCGTGAAATAATTAGTCTTGTCTATCTTTCTGTCTGTCCTTCTGTCGAGAGAGGTCCTGTCTGTCTGAATTTGTCCTGTGCGGTCTGTCTCTGTCTTGTCTGTTTGGTCTAGCCTCCCTCTGAAATCCCTTAGTCTGTCTATCTGTTCTCTGTCTGTTGTCTCTGTCTCTGTCTGTCTGTCTGTCTTCGGTCTCGCTGTCTGTTCGTCTGTATTGTCGTTGGGTCTATCCTCTCTCTCTCCTCTCTGCTCTCTCTCTCTCTCTCATACTTTCTTTTCATTCCTCATGCTGTTGTCTTTCTTCTCATGTTTCCTGTCCTTGTTTTTCTTTTTTTTTTTCCTCTCTCCATTGTTTTTCCTTCCTTTCTTTCTTTTTTTCTTTTCTTTTTTCCTCTTCTTTTCAATTCAGGTCATTGCAGGTCGAGCTCTTTAATTAATATTATTCGTTTTCCCGTACTCCCAGTTCTTACATACAGGGAGTACTTTTACAATGGGAACAAGAAATGCTCTCTCTCCCTCGTCTCCCTCTCTCTCTCCTCGCTCTCTCTCTTTCTCCTGTCCTCTCTCTCATGTCCTCCCTCGCTTCTCCTCCTTCCAGCCCTCTCCTCTCCCCCCCCCCCCCCCCCCCCCCCCCGCCACTCTCTCTCCTCCGTTCCTCCTCCCCCCGCTCCTTCCCTTCCCCTCCCTCCTCGCCATCATCTCCCTCGCTCCTCATCGAATCACTCCCGCCGGCGGGGGGACGTCTCTCCTCCTCGCTCCCTCTCGCTCTCTCCATCGGGCATCTCATCGCCATCTCGCTCCCTCCCCCCTCCTCCTCCAGCCTCCTCCGACCTCACCTCCGCCGCTCTCTCTCGTCTCCGTCTCTCTGCCCCCTGTCAAAATGTCCTTCCCTCGCTCCCGATCAAACCTCTCATCGGTCTCGGCCCCCCTCTATCCTCCTCGCTCTCTCCCCTCATCTGGGCTCTCCCGGGCTCTCCTTCTCTCGCGCTCAATCGCCTCATGTCTCTCTCTCTCTCTCTCTGTTCTGTCTGTCTGTGTGTCTGTCCTTTCTGACTGTCCTCCGTGTCAATGTGTTCCACTCGCTCCAGACATACTCCTGGCCGTCCTTTGTGACTACTGGCAGATAATGTTAATTATAGGTCCCGGATGATGCCCCCGTTTTCTTGTGACCAAATAGCAGTGACTAACGGTTTACATGATCGGTTTTGTAAATGTACATTTAGCCCCCACGGTTTGAATAAAACTTAGTGTATCACTATCGCAAGCTCCTCGGGTAGTACCAGGTGGTTAGTAATCTCCGGCCTGTCACGGCTCGGGGCGACACGGGGTCACTTCCCACGCCGGAGTGTAGCAGGGTACATTTTTTTTTTTTTCTGTTTTCTTACTAACAAATGTTCTATCTACCACCAAAAGAGAGAAAGTGCTCTAAGTTATTGGTTGATTATGTATATATTTTTTTTTCTCCGTCTTTTTTTTGTACTACTTACCGGAGTTAGACGTTTAATATGCTTTGGATCTTGTTAAAGGAAAGTAGGTTTCTGCCTCGAAGGTGCATTTCCTCTCCACTGTGATTCCCACACCCCCCTATGTTTCCCTAATGGTTTTTTCCTTTTTCTGTTTTTTTTTGTTTCTGTTGGTGCCCTTCATTTTTTTTGTTCATCCGCCCTCAGTGGACATGTTCGCAGTGGCGTACACAACGACACAGTGGTCCAGTCTGACACATGTGTTGAGGTTCTCTCTGTGTTTGCTCTGTTGCCCATGACTTTGGTTCTTTGGTGATACTTTTCATGGCGTGTTCGGTTTTCTGTTTGGTTGGTTTGTAAGACACCTGCAATCGCCGCCTGTGTGTGTGTGAGTGTGGTGTGGTGTGTGGTGTGTGTTGTGTGTGTTGGTGTTGGTGTGTGTGGTGTGTGTGTGTGTTTGTGGTTATGTGTTGGTGTGGTGTGTGTTTGTGTGTGTGTGGTGCGTGCGTGCGGTGCGTGCGTTGCGCGTGCGTGCGTGCGTGCGTGTGTGTGTGTGTGTGTGTGCGTGCGTGCTTGCGTGTTTGTGTGCTTGCGTGGGTGTGTGTGGTGTGTGGTGTGTGTGTGTTTGGGTGGTGGTGTGTGTGTGTGGTTGTTTTTGGTGTTGTGGTGTGTGTGTGTGTGCTGGTGTTTGTGTGTGTGTGGTTTGTGTGTGTGTGTGGGGTGTGGTGTGCTGTTTCTCTATATATTATCCTTCTTTCCTCCTTATTTCCTTTCTTAAATATCCATCTCCCATGTTGTAACTCTTCACAGCTTAGATTGTTTTTGTAGGCCAGCTAAACACAGGAGAGAGAGAGAGAGAGAGGAGAGAGTAGAGGAGAGAGATAGAGAGAGCTAGAGAGAGGCAGAAGTGAGAGACAAAGAGATAGAGATATAGAGAGATACAAATGACAATGACAATTGCCACCTTTAATGACAACAGCCAATAGTCCCTATGTTCACGCCAGCTGAACCAATTCTTTTTCGTGCAAGTATTACTATAACGAGTTTTTTTTTTTTCGTATTTTTTTTTTTTTCGGTAACCCCTTATAAATTGACTTTATATTTTGTGAATTGATATGAATTTTTGACCTGCTCAAGAGAGTTTTCTCTAGCTTGACCTAGGTTGAAGGACAGTGAGCAATTGTTCCTATTTCATTAGTGTTGTTGCCTTGTTCACCCTCTAATTATGATAAGGGATGTTTTACGTTGGTTTACTAGCTGTTCTTTCTCACACAGCCATTTATTGAAATTGCCTCATAAATTTATTTGAGACTGGGTGTTTGCTACCCATGACCATAAAGGAGATAGAGAGAGGACAGAGAGAGAGATAGAGAAACGCAAAGAGAAAAAAGAGGAGAGAGAGAGATAGAGAGAGTAGCAGGGAGAGAGAGAACGAAAGAGAGGAGAGAGAGAGAGAGAGAGAGAACGAGAGAGGCAGAGCACAAGAGAGAGAGAGAGAGAGAGGAGAGAGAAAGAGAGGAGAGAGAAGAGGAGAGAGATGACAGACACGAGACAGAGAAGAGAGGAGAAGAAAGGAGAACACGAGGAGAGATGTCGAGACAGAGACCCAGAGAGAGCGAGAGAGAGGCAGAAGAGAGAGAAGAGAAAGAACGAAAGAGAAGAGAGAGAGCAGAGAAAAGAGAGAGGAGAGGAGAGAGGAGAGGAGAGAGAGAGAGAGAGAGGTAGACCATAGAAGTAAAACTATTCCAGTCAGAACATGTCCATTATTTATCTTCACAGAGTGCCAGGAGTTCTTCACCATCAGCAATGAACATCAGTCGAACATTACGGCCGCCTTCACAGCAGACACCCACATAATCCTAAAATAGCGTAATGTCGCGGTTTAGGACTTAATGGCCGCTTTTAACAACATTACCAATTCCACCCGTCCCTGCATGAGGCCTTTAAAATGACCCCCCCCCTTCCCTTCCCGATCTTCTTCCTGTAAAATCTTCTTCACCGGAACCTGAAGAAGAGTAGCTCTCCTGATATGTTTGTTTTGTGTCTTGGGGGAGCCAAAAACGTCCCGGTTCGAACGAAAGTTTCAGGATGCAACAAAAAAGACACCATTCGTGTTGTTTTCTTAACTCACTGAAAGCGCAAGGTTTTTGCTTGGGGAGGCTTGTTTTCTGCCGTTATGCTGGGTTTTACTTATGCTTCCTTGTAAGAAACGGCTGGTTACTTTACTGCTTACACTGTATACGTTGGTCTATTTTCCCGCTACTTTAACTGCTTCTCTCTTAAACGACCTGCTTACTCTTGCCTTCCCTACTACTAAAGCTTACTACTTTTAATGCTGGCTCCGTTTCCCTTGTAAGATCTTACCACTCCTTTAAATAGTGAGTCCTGTTACTCGCCACAATGAATCCCACAGTCTTCTCGAGGTCTTGACGGCTGCCCCAAAGCTGCATCTGCAGCTCTGCACCCTCTGGCTAGGTTTGATGCTGTAGAACATCATGGGCTGGACAGGGTTGGAGGATGTGTGCTGGGGTCTGAGATCCAGTGCCACAGGGACATTCGTCTGTGTGAGCGCAATCTGAATTATTCGGCTGAGGTGGCTCAGCAGTCGGCAGCGGCCAGGTCTCAGTCTAAAGAGGATTGTTTGCTGTTATCTCTGGAACTGATGGATTGGATCGCCACTAGCTTTGAAGGGGAGTTAAATACTACTAGACTAAACCTATTTCTTTTATTACAAACTAAACCCACATGCAAACAAGAAGGCCGTTTGGGCCAGTTCAGCTGGTTCAGATAGGTATTGTTTCTAGCAAGAGAAGTCCACCTAGAGGAATAAAAGATTGATGAGATATTTTTGTTTGTTTGTACAGGGTTAGTTTAGGTAGTCTGGGTGACGCTCACGTCTCCTTTAGGGAGGTAGGTGGGCTGGTAGCCGCTCGTTATTTGAGTTTACCCTTTGGCTTAGGGGAAAAGCACGAGACACTGACCTGGGGGATCAGACGTGAGAGGCCTGCAGAAAGTTTGGGAAGTGCCGGGTCAGACTGAACAAAATCTGATCACATCTTCCTCCTTCTGCAGTCTCTCCACTGGCCTCTGATGGTGTCTGATGTTTGAGGCACACACACACAGTGAGTCCCACTGCCATTACTTTGCCACTGATGGTGTCTGATCTTTGAGGCACACACAGTGAGTCCCACTGCCATTACTTTGCCCACTGATGGTGTCTGATCTTTGAGGCACACACAGTGAGTCCCACTGCCATTACTTTGCCACTGATGGTGTCTGATGTTTGAGGCACACACACACACACACACAGTGAGTCCCACTGCCATTACTTTGCCACTGATGGTGTCTGATGTTTGAGACACACACACCCGGTGAGTCACACTGCCATTACTTTGCCTCTGATGGTGTCTGATGTTTGAGACACACACACAGTGAGTCCCACTGCCATTACTTTGCCTCTGGTGGTGTCTGATGTTTGAGACACACACAGAGTGAGTCACACTGCCATTACTTTGCCACTGATGGTGTCTGATGTTTGAGACACACACACAGTGAGTCACACTACCATTACTTTGCCACTGATGGTGTCTGA
>JADBJO010000325.1:290000-292500 GCA_016801955.1 Conus betulinus | reverse complement strand
CGTGACAAAGTTTGTGTGGCCATACTTTGTTTACAAAGCTGGCTGACATCATCAAGGTTTGTGCCAAACTTGTCAGAACTTTTACCAAACTAATAATTAGCACCAGGGAGTATCGCTACACCGTACGAAGCTTGCTGACATCACGTTTTTGAGACCACACTTTCAAACGTGTATTTTTATCATGACGTGTACCTACACCGTACAAAGCTTACTGACACCAAGGTGTGTGACCATACTTTAGGAATCTGGTGGGCATCAAGTTTTTGTAGCCATATTTTACGCAGCTCGTTGATACAGAAGGTGTAGCGTCCTTCACAAAGGTAGTTCCCATTGAGTTCTGTGACCCTACTGCACAAAGTTAGTAGATGTTAAGTTTCGTACCGTATTTTCAGAACCTGGCTGATATCAAGAGTTGTAGCAGCTACATCCTACAGAGCGGCTACACATCCAGTGGTGTCGCCATACTTAAGAACCTGGTAAAAAGTACACACACAACAACACACACACACACACACACACACACACACACCACACACACACACACACACACACACAACACACACACACCAAAAAAAAATAAAATTAACAAACAAACAAAAAAAAACGGGTTCCTGGTAGTTTAAAACTGTTTCCTGTTAGTCTGTTTCCTGATAGTCTGTTTTCCCGGTAGTCTAACTGTTTCCCGTTAGTCTGTTTCCTGATAGTCTGTTTTCCCAGTAGTCTGTTTTTCCTGATGGTCTCTTTTCCCAGTAGTCTGTTTCACGATAGTCTGTTTCCCAGTAGTAGTCTGTTTCCCAGTAGTCTGTTTCCTGATAGTCTGTTTCCCCAGTAGTCTGTTTCCTGATAGTCTGTTTCCCAGTAGTCTGTTTCCTGATAGTCTGTTTCCACGAAGTCTGTTTCCTGATAGTCTGTTTCCCAGTAGCCTGTTTTCCTTATGGTCTGTTTTCCAGTAGTCTAACTGTTTTCTGATAATCTGTTTCCCAGAAGTTTGTTTCATGACAGTCTGTTTTCCAGTAGTCTAACTGTTTCCTGATAATCTAACTTGTTTGATGGTAGTTTAACTGTTTTCTGGTAGTCTGCCGTTTGATGGTAGTTTAACTGTTTT
Source organism: Conus betulinus (assembly GCA_016801955.1). Taxonomy (NCBI): domain Eukaryota; kingdom Metazoa; phylum Mollusca; class Gastropoda; order Neogastropoda; family Conidae; genus Conus; species Conus betulinus. Next base: position 291,395 of record JADBJO010000325.1, on the reverse strand, counting down.
CTGGTAGTCTGCCGTTGATGGTAGTTTAACTGTTTTCTGGTAGTCCGCCGTTTGATGGTAGTTTAACTGTTTTTCTGGTAGTCTGCCGTTTGATGGTAGTTTAACTGTTTTCTGGTAGTTTAAATGGTAGTTTAACTGTTTTCTGGTAGTCTGCCGTTTGATGGTAGTTTAACTGTTTTCTGGTAGTCTGCTGTTTTCCCTGACTAGTTCACGACAGTCTGAACTGTTTCCTGAGAGTCTGACTCGTTTCCTGGTATTTTAACTATTTCCTGATAGCTTGTTGCCTGATAGTCTAACTTGTTTCCTAGTGGTCTGACTGTTTCCTGATCGGTAAAACAGTTTCCTGGTAGTTTAACTCTTTTTCTGATTGTCTGTTTCCTGAAAAACCTGTTCTCTATGAGTTTAACTGTTTTCCGGATAGTCTGACTTGTTTCCTGGTAGTCCAACTGTTTCCTGGTAGTTTTCTGTCTACATCCGGCATCTACGTAGTGATGGGCTATGACGTCATCCCGCGGAAAAATGCGTCAGGAGTGAGAACCAAAGGTAAGAGGGTGAAAGAAACGAAAGTTGCGAGCGCGTTATGTCTGGCTATCCTGATTCGGTGAATTCCGGAACTTTATTCTAGATATATCAGAATATGTTTTGGCTTCAAGAAAATACCGACCTTGTGGTGCAGTGATTAACATCGTTAGCTGCGGTTGAGAGGTTGTGGGTTCGGACCCTATCAGAGATATTTAAACATACGTGTGTGTGTGTGTGTGTGTGTGTGTGTGTGTGTGTGTGTGTGTGTGCTTGCGTGTGTGCGTGCGTCCGTGCGTGCATGCGCGCGTGTGTGTGTATGTGTGTGTGTGTGTATGTGTGTGTGTGTGTGTGTGTGTGTGTGTGTGTGTGTGTGTGTGTGTGTGTGTGTGTATGCCATGCCCGTGGCTCTCTGAATGGGGGACCGAAATGGACGGGGTGGTACTAACCTAATGCCCATGATGGCGACAGAGGGCTGGGTGGACGGGGTGGTGGTGCTAGCCTAATGCCCATAATGGCGACAGAGGGCTGGATGGGACGGGGGTGGTAACCTAATGCCTGATGCCGACAGAGATGGGTGGACAGAGGGCTGGGGTGGACGGGGCTGGGTGGACGTGCTAACCTAATGACCCCATGATGGCGACAGAGGGCTGGGTGGACGGGGTGGTGGTGCTAACCTAATGCCCATGATGGCGACAGAGGGCTGGGTGGACGGGGGTGCTGGTGCCCATGATGGCGACTGGGTGTGGACGGGGTGGTAATGCCCATGATGGCGACAGAACAGAGAGCGGGGGGGCAGAGAGAGAGAGGCGGGTGATTAGTGTACGATTCAACCTAGGAGAATGCAGGAGACGGAGAGACGTAAACGCTTCTAAG
>JADBJO010000325.1:277500-285000 GCA_016801955.1 Conus betulinus | reverse complement strand
ACCAGACAACAAACTAGCAACTACTTCACAATGGTGTGACAGCGGCAGAGGGGCGAAAGAAAAACCCCTCCACTCCCCTCCCCTCGCCTCCCTCCCCCTCCTCCCCACTTTTCTTATCCCCCCCCCCCCCCTCCAGCTTATCCCTCCCTCCTATCCTGACGACTCTCGTGCTGGCTTCCTGCCGAGCCAGAGGGCAGGATCAGTGTCCATTCCATGTCGCAGACAAAAGTAAGACTGATAATGCCTATGGAAGTCGGTTGATAGTAAGACAAGTTCCCCAGGGTATTGAACATAAACTGTCAGCAGATCTGCTCTCTGTCCGTCTCAGTCTGTCTGTGTGTGTGTGTGTGTCTCTCTCTCCCTCTCCCCCCCCCCCCTCCCTCTCTCTCTCTCTTCTCTCTCTCTCTCTCTCTCTCTCTCTCTCTCTCTCTCTCTCTAATCGATGGACATCGTCTTGGTAATAACGATGGAATCGACTCTTTCTCACCCTCTGTCTCTTTGTCTGTCTGTCTGTCTGTCTCTCTTGACAATTTATTCAAAATGGTCTGGGTAATAACGATGGGGTCTACTCTTTTTCTCACTGTGGGTCCACTTATGTTGTGAAGACCCCTTTACAGTGCCATGATCGTGGCAGGAAATAAACGGTAACAAAAAGATTCAGGACAGGACGCCTCCAATAGTGAAACAGTACGTGGCTATCCACCATGATATGTGTTGAAAGGCTTTCTGACCATTCTCCAGGCATTCTTCTTTGTAATAGCAACGTGCACAGATGTACGTTCTGTAGATGGTCCAGTAATTTTTCTTTTCCTGCCATCATTATTGCTTGCGATAAGATCATGAAGCAATGCATATTATGCAGATTATACTATAGATCTCTTCCACGGAATCTGTCTTCTTTTTGTCACAATATGAGAGAAGGCCACACATTTTGATTCAATTTTTTTTTGGTTCAAATAAGTTCATATAGTACAGCATAATGGAAAATAAAAGAATAAAATGAAAAACAAAACAAAAGGTTTAGAAAAAAAAAACCCCCCCCCCCCCCCCCCCCCCCCCCCCCCGACATATCAAGACAAAAAGATGATTTTACATCTTTAAGACAAAAAGTTGAGACAGAGGGAGAGAGAGAGAGAGAGAGAGAGAGAGAGAGAGAGAGAGAGAGAGAGTTTTTGGAAAGTCGCCCTGGAGAGCTTCACTTGCTGACAAAGAAGCATCCATGTCGCAAAAAATTTTCGTTCACATTGTGTCTTCCTCACACTGGCAAATTCAAGTTGCATATAAACAAGCAGTTTTCACTGATTGAGCTGTTATTGGCTTATGCTGTATAAATAAACACTTTTTTCTGGTAGGGTTGCTGTTATTTTATTACGTTCATGTACTTACGCAATACGGCCGTACTTTTGTTTTGTTTCGACTTTTTCGTGCATTCACTGTTAATGAGAGTGGATTTCTGTTTTCAGGATCCATTTGGGATCGACGATTAACAGAAAAAAAAGCAAAGCAATCATTTCATCCAACCCTTTCCTTTTCCACCCACACCCTTTGCTCCCCGCCCGACGTCTGGACAAAACAGCAGGCAACAACACAAACATGACACAAAAACGTACACAACAAATAATCAGATCACGCGGTCAACACATTAGCCAATACACAGAGGAAAGAGAAGTGCTCAGTCCACCAACCAGTCTATGCAGGAGAGAAAAGACCCCCAGTCAAACAATGAACCAATCACCCAGTCAAACAGTGAACCAGTCTACAGATTGGACCCCAGTCAAACAGGGAATCAGTCTACAGATTAGACCCCAGTCAAAACAATGAACCAATCTACAGATTAGACCCCAGTCAAACAATGAACCAGTCTACAGATTAGACGCCAGTCAAACAATGAACCAATCTACAGATTAGAGTGAAGAGCTCATCTGGCCGCCATTTCAGACAGGATGTCACTTTTCGTCAGTCAGTCGGTCATTCTGACCGCTGGGGTCGTTGGGGGGGACGTGATGAGGCAGCTGCCGTTTCTCTCCAGGCTCTTCTGTTGGTAGCTGTCGTGAGGAGATCTGGCATGGTCATTTTGGTCCAGTCCTTTATATTTTCGGACCAGCTCTTTCTCTGCCGTCCTCGTCTGCGCCCTCCTTCAACGGTACCTTGAAGGATGGTTTTGAGAGAGGGTGTTGTGACGAATGACGTGGCCAAACCATGCTATCTCCCGTCGTTTGACGGTTGCCAGAAGTGGTTCGTGGGGCCCAGCAAGGTTGTGACTGGTTCTGCACATAATCATTGGTCTTGTGTTCTTTGTACTTTTGGTACCAACAATCTAAAATTAAAAAAAAAATTTTTTTTTTCTGCTGATGTTTCAAGGGATCATTGGACAGTTTTTTTGAAGTACTTCGATGAACTCTCTTTCAAAGCTCCTTCATGGATTTCACAGACCTCGTCGTCCACGAGTGAATGGATACTAGCTGCATTCTAATTTGAGATCAGTGGAAAACAGGGTAGGGAGAACCAAGCTTTTAGCAGATTTAGTTTAATCCTTCAAAAGAAGCCCGCTGTCGACTGGTAGGAGCATTTGACTCTGGAGCTGAGTGTCTGAGTCGGAATTGAAGTCTTAATGCTTGGAAACCCTTTCTGTTTGTCCAGAAGTAAATGGCAGCCTGATTCTGTTCAGGGAAAGTAAGAGTGACAGAGGTGGGGGGGGGGGGGGGGGGGGGGGGATGTTTGGTTTTATGCCGTGTTCTTCGGGTGAATCTGATTGGCTTCTACGTCCACAAGTTTATGGCAGAAGGAGAGGAATATGCGTGGTTTTCATATAATGCTGTGTTCTGCTGTTGACTCTTACTGGCACTAACGTCCACAAAGTTTATGGCATTATAGCGGTTTAAAAAAATAAATCAGTCAAATTATTCCATCATAAAATTATTGACCATTCGATATTCATCTGAACCACAATTTGTTTGCCTGGCTTCCTGACGTCCACAGACTTTCCTTACTTGAAGGAGGGAGTCCCCTATCAACTGTATGGCTTTTCAGAACACCAGCAGTTCCTGACCTCCTTGCCTGACCATGCTATGGCTTTGAGCAGTCACTTTCCGACTCTGGGTTATTGATATTTCTGTGTGTTCTGAGTCCGAGTCGAACGAAGTTTACCTGAGGGAAATTTTCGGCCAGCTACTGCTGGTCTTCATCAGCCCAGACTGACTGGTAGTTATGGTGGGTGTTGGTGTTCTCTGAATTGTCATCTCTGGTGGAGTGATTGGTGTTCAGCACACACTTGTAAATGGGGAGGGGGGGGGGGGGGGGGGGGGGGGGGGGGGGCAAGGCAGGTAGGTCATAGCCACAGTCTCTGTTCAAGCTTGGTTTTCTCTCCCTGATTTGTTTCGACTTTTTCATGCTTGAAGCAAGCTTGAACAGAGACTGTGCCTATGACCTGCCCCCCATTTACAAGTGTGTGCTGAACACCAATCACTCCACCAGAGATGACAACTCAAGAGGACACCAACACCCACCACAACTACCAGTCTGGGCTGATGAAGACCAGCAGTAGCCGGCCGAAAATTTCCCTCAGGTAAATTGCACTAGACTCTGAGTCAGAACACACAGAAGCATACTCTGTCTCTTCAGCACCAGCATCTCCTGACCTCTTGCCTGATCATGCTCTGTCTCTTTTCAGGCACAGCCTCAGGCGACTCTCAAAGCGGCGTCGCGCACAAGTTCGTCACCTTGGTGCGGGACCTGGAGCGCGAGGGGGAGGGAGGAGGAAGGTCCCCGGACAGGGATGGGGGTCCACCCCTGGAGGTCCACTCCGTCCTCTGTGACCTGGAGGATGTTTGGACCCAGCAGTACCCCCTCCCTCTCTCCGCCCACCCCAGCAAACCCATCCGTACAGGTGAGGAGGACCCAAGCATCAGGTATTCTTCTTTTAGGAAGGATTGAAAATGGGAGTTAACCCCCTCCCTGCCAATCTATCTAAATCTTTATTTCTTGATGGTCTGTCTACATTCTGATGGAGATGAAGAATGGGGGGGGGGGGGGGGGGGACTAGCATGAACCTTGTGGGACTCGTGTCTGATGAAAGCCTGAGAGAGAGAGAGAGAGAGAGAGAGAGAGAGAGAGAGAGAGAGAGAGAGATTTCAATTTCAGTTTCATCAAGATGTCGGTGCGTGCGGACTAGTCCATATATGCTAGACCACACCTGCTACGTTTTGAGACCACACAGCAGCATGATTTAAAAACTGAGGTGTAACCCGCCGATTTGCAAGCGGCGCCGATTTGTAAGCGCTTACAATTCGTCGCACATTGCATGACTTGTAAAACCGCCGATCTTCATATCTTATTTTCTTAGTATTTAAACGATAAACTATAATTACGCTTTCAGTGATTACTCAAGTCAAATCAAGTCAAGTCAAGTAAACTTTATTATTTTAATTTGAGAAATTAATTTGTGGTCGCACACATTCACAGCAAATAAACAATAATAATTGTCACATTACCCATTTCTCACATATGACATACATTCATATAAAGAAATTTGGATTTCAAGGTGACTGTATAATATAAAAAATATAATACTATATAGAATTACATTCCTACAACGCATTTGACAGTAAATTCTGAGATGAGATTTTAAGCTAAAATAACACAACTATTCGTTATCTAAATGCAACTGTTTGCTCGCTCTGAGTTTAAATTAGATGTATCTATATAAAACAAAATGTAACAATAATCCATAGTAAAAAAGCAATAAAACATCTCCTCGGTTCATAAAAACAATGGACAGGGAACTTTGTTTAAATCTGACACTTCTGCATTTAACCGATCGATATCTTCGTCCTGACTGAAGAAGGTCATACTGATTTGCAAGAACGTGGGTCTGGTCACACGCAATCTTCTTCGCTTTACAAACAACACGGCACCTGTACAGCTCACTCAGACTTTTTTGTCTCTCACCAACGATTTTTCCTCCCACGTTCACCACTTTCTCAAGCACATTTCTACTCTTCACAGTCAACCCACCATACCAACACATAAATGAGAAATGTCCGAAGAATTTGCAATTTAGATGACTCTTGCAATTTTGATGACTTTGTATTTCATCAAAACGGCGGACTGAAATGCGGTGTGTGTGTGTGTGTGTGTGTGTGTGTGTGTGTGTGTGTGTGTGTTCATGTGTGTGTGTGTGTGTATTATATGTGTATGTATATCAGTTTGGTGTATGTAAGCCATATGTGCATATGTGTGTGTTTGGAGGGGGGGGGGGGGGGGGGGGGGGGGGGGGTAAACAGTCAATTTCTTTTGCCCTGACTCACTCACACAATCAAATTTCGAAGTCGAAAACAGAGGACATTGTTGACATGTTTTTATTCATATTTGTTCATTTCTGTAAACGTTACATGAACGACAAAGTGAACTAAAATTGCTTGTTTTTAAACGCAATTTTAAGCATTTCACAGTCGATAATATAAAAAACAATTTTCCCACACTCAAATGAAAACGAAATCGTAAAACTCAACTTATATTGAGTGAAGAGAATAGGGAAAAGTTAAACTAGTGTGCAGTTTTCATACTTTCACCAGAATATTTCACTAAAAGAATAGAATGATTGCCAGACACAATCAGTAAAAAGACAATGCAGGAAAATTATTCGTGGATGCTGAAAATGTTATTTGTAAAAACAAACAAACAGACAACAGCGGTTTGCATGTTTTAATCAAAATCTAGTGGTGGAGGATAGACGAAAATGAAACAACAAAAACAAAATCATACGCTTCCTCTTGGAATTGTGTGCATCAAAGCAAAGTTAAATCATGATTACACATCTTTGTTATCTTTTATGGCCGCAGTAGGATAGTTGCCCATTTTGATACATAAACTGAACTTGAAACGAGCATAATTTTTTAATTGTACAAATTGTAACGGACAAATTCCAGACCACTGAACGTAAATGTGATAAGTAACCTATTTTCATTTCTAAACATGTTGAATGCTTGGACAAGTTAATGATCCTCACCTGCAAAATATCGTTTTAAAATTGCTACACGTTTTTTTCTTCAGTAGAGCCTAGAATAAAAAAAAAAAAAACCTGCAGTAGAGTGTTGGTTGGATTTCATCTGCTTTCGTGTCTCAAACAAATGAAATTCCATGTTTGAAAGCTCCACCCATGATGGTAATATGTGTTTGTACTTTCCAAGAATAGGAACACATCTCTCTCTAATGAATTTTCTGCCTCTGTTGATAACCGGCGTAAAACTACATCTTAGCTAAAATTAGAATTTTTTTAAATAGATTATTTTGGATTTCTCACTTTCGAAATGAATAACGCCCTTCATTTTGGATCAAATTGGGTCTTATTTCATCTCTTATGTATTCTGAAAACTTCCAGAATATAACTAACAGATTGAGCTGGCATCCATTTCAATGAACTGCACAGTCTTTTTGCCTTCTAGATAAAGAGGGTGTGTGAGAGGTTAAGGTCATTCAGTTGTATCGAATAGATCACATGACTCAAGACTGACGCATGCATTATATGAAATTCTGCTTATTACTCTGTTATAATATATTTTTCCTCCTGTGTATAAATCGCTCAAACGAGTATCATTTGCTTCAGGAGTATCATGGATAAAACGAGGAAATTCACAGTTTAGACCCCTACTTATATGTATCAGTGTGCGTCTGAGAACTAAGTATTTCTTTGATGAAGCTGAAAGTTTGCATACAATTGGGTGAAAGGTTACTTGCAGTGAGAGTGAGAGAGAGAGAGAGAGAGAGAGAGAGAGAGAGAGAGAGAGAGAGAGAGAGAGAGAGGGGGGAGGGGGGATAGTAAAATAAGTTAGCAGACTTGTCTTTTTCTCTTCGTTAGTGTGCTCCTAAAAACGACATGCCAGTCCGCCATCTTGATGAGCAAAATATAAATTTATCAATATTGCGGGAATAATCACTGAAAACTTAATAATAGTTTATCGTTTTAATCCAAAGAGGCAGGATATAAAGCACCCAACGTTTTTGTAACGCACTTTACAAAACGGCGGGGGCTTAACCCGCCAATTTGTGAAGCACCCGCCGATTTGTAAGCAGCGCGTACAAATCGGCGGGGGCCTGGCCCGCCGATTTGTAAGCGCTCTACAAATCGGCGCTGCTTACAAATCGGCGGTTTTACAAGTCATGCAATGTGCGCCGATTTGTAAGCGCTTACAAATCGGCGCTGCTTACAAATCGGCGGGTTACATGAAGGATGAATAAATTCATGACTAAGATGAGAGAAATTATATTAAGAAGAGGGTCTCTAGGCTAACACCGGGCTGTATAGACCTGATATGGGTGACCTCCATGAATTTGACCAGCTAAAGCATCCATTTTCTGCTGGCATTTTCGGGAAAGTACATGCAAGGCCTTCGTTGATTTTCTGGTGTATAAACCTTCTGGACAAGAAAAGTAAGAAACTGAAAAGGGGACACCAGTCTTCATTCGCACCATTGTGAGTCAAAGTAAAAAGCCAGAACATTC
>JADBJO010000325.1:247500-270000 GCA_016801955.1 Conus betulinus | reverse complement strand
GACATCTAAAAGAATCTCTGTTCCACGGCGCCGATATTGACATCTAAAAGAATCTCTGTTCCACGGCGCCGATATTGACATCTAAAAGAATCTCTGTTTCATGGCATGGCGCCGATATTGACATCTAAAAGAATCTCTGTTTCATGGCGCCGATGTTGACATCTAAAAGAATCTCTCTGTTTCATGGTGCCGATGTTGACATCTAAAAGAATCTCTGTTTCATGGTGCCGATGTTGACATCTAAAAGAATCTCTGTTTCATGGTGCCGATATTGAGATCTAAAAGAATCTGTTTCATGGTGCTCATATTGAGATCTAAAAGAATCTCTGTTTCATGGTGCTCATATTGACATCTAAAAGAATCTCTGTTTCATGGTGCTCATATTGAGATCTAAAAGAATCTCTGTTTAATGGTGCTCATATTGAGATCTAAAAGGAATCTCTGTTTAATGGTGCTGTTATTGAGATCTAAAAGAATCTCTGTTTAATGGTGCTGATAGTGAGATCTAAAGAATCTCTGTTTAATGGTGCTGTTATTGAGATCTAAAAGAATCTCTGTTTAATGGTGCTGATGTAGGCATGCAAACTGAATCTCTGTTTAATGATAATGATACTGGGATGCAAACTGAATCTCTGTTTAATGGTACTGATATTGGGATGCAAACTGAATCTCTGTTTAATGGTACGAATATGGGATACAAACTGAATCTCTGTTTAATGGTACTGATATTAGGATGCAAACTGAATCTCTCTGTTTAATGGTACTGATATTGGGATGCAAACTGAATCTCTGTCTAATAGTACGGATATTGGGATACAAACTGAATCTCTGTTTAATGGTACTGATATTGGGATGCAAACGGAATCTCTGTTTAATGGTACTGATAGTGGGATGCAAACTGAACCTGTTTAATGGTACTGATATTGGGATGCAAACTGAATCTGTTTAATGGTACTGATATTGGGATGCAAACTGAATCTCTGTTTAATGGTACTGATATTGGGATGCGAACTGAACCTGTGTTTAATGGTACTGATATTGGGATGCAAACTGAACCTGTGTTTAATGGTACTGATATTGGGATGCAAACTGAACCTGTGTTTAATGGTGCTGATATTGGGATGCAAACTGAACCTGTGTTTAATGGTGCTGATGTTGGGATGCAAACTGAATCTGTGTGTTTAATGGTGATGATGTTGGGATGCAAACTGAATCTGTGTTCAATGCTGATGATGTTGGAACACAAAACTACTGGGATGACGCTGAATGTACATTGTGCTGTTATTAAGATTCCAAGTGTCATCCTGACTGTCATCAAGCCGTTGTCGTTGTTGTCCTGCCGTGCCCAGGAAAGACATCACGGAGGAGATGCTGATCCACCAGCGTCTGCAGCACCACAACGTGGTCAGCCTGATGACCACTCTCAGCTACCAGGGCCGCCTGGGGCTGGTGCTGGAGTTCTGCGAGAGTGGCTCCCTGGATCAGCTGCTGAGGGCCCACTCTGCCTGCTTCATCCCTGAAACCGTGGCCCGGAGGTACCTCACCCCACATCCACGCCGCCCTGGAGTACGTCCACTTGTCTGGTCATGAAGGGGAGAGAGAGAGAGAGAGAGAGGGAGAGAGAGAGTGGGCGAAGGGATGAGGGTGGTGAGAGAGAGATACAGAGAAAGAAAGAAAGGAAGAGACAAAAAGGGGCATAGGCCATCCACAACCGCCCGCCATTGTCCACGGTCCCGGGCGATCCGCTCCAGCTCCCCCCAGGAGGAGCCGGTCTGCCTGGCGTCTGCCTCCAGGTCCCTTCTCCAGGAGTTTCTTGGGCCGGCCTCTCTTTCTCTTCCCCTGAGGGTTCCAGGTCAGGGCCTGGCGAGTGATGTTGGTCGGTGGTTTCCTCCTCAGGGTGTGTCCAATCCATCGCCATCTTCTTCTTCTGATCTCTTCTTCTGCTGCTGGCACTTGGTTGGTTCTTTCCCAGAGATCTGTGTTGCTGATGGTAACTGGCCAGTGGATCTTCAGTATTCCCGCGTAGGCAGGACCGCACTGCAGATCTCCATCTCGCTCTGTCTTGGGCTGTTCTCTTGGGTTTCACCCCAGGTCATGTTGGTGAACTTGAGTTCTGCCTGTAGGGTTCTTCTCCAGGTGGTGACTGGTCGTCCCCTCTTCCGCTTCCCCTAGTTATTTTTGGAAACGTGATAGTTTGTCCTTGGTTCCATCTGTACTCTATTTGGTGACTCTCTCCTCTCTCTCTCTCTCTCTCTCTCTCCTCTCTCTCATCTCTCTCTCTCTCTCTCTCTCTTTCTGTGTGTGTGTGTGTGTCTGTCTGTCAGTCTGTCTGTCAGACCATATACTTTCAAATGACATTGTCTCAAATTCAGCCTCCTCTGCATTTAAAATCCATATGAATCAAACTTTTCACTTGTTTGTATCGAAATTGAAGTGGGCTATAAACATAAGAAGAAAGAGAATAGGTCATTTAGAGAATAGGTCATAGAGAATAGGTCATTTAGAGAATAGGTCATAGCGAAGTTCAGGTATGACGACGTAAAATTTTGTGCAGCACGTGAGACGGATCACGCAAAACATATATGTATTACGTGTGTGTGTGTGTGTGTGTGTGTGTGTGTGTGTGTGTGCGTGCATGCGTGCGTGCGTGCGTGCGTGTGTGTGTGGTGTGTGTGTGTTGTGTGTGTGTGTGTGTGTGTGTGTGTGTGTGTGGTGTGTGTGTGCGCGCGCGCGTGTGTGTGTGTGTGTATGTGTGTGTGTGCGTGCGCGTGCGTGCGTCTGCGCGCACGCGCGCCCCGTGGAAAAAATATATGATGCTGAAACTATATATATATATATATATACGTGTGTGTGTGTGTGTGTGTGTGTGTGTGTGTGTGTGGTGTGTGTGCGTGCGTGCGTGCGTGCGTGCGTGTGTGTGTGTGTGTGTGTGTGTGTGTGTGTGTGTGTGTGTGTGTGTGTGTGTGTGACCAGGCGTGGCACACCGAGACCTGTGTCCAGCTAACATCCTGGTCACGGTAGACAACACCCTGAAGTTAGCGGACTTTGGTCACGCCATCTACTTCCGGACTGGCGACCCCTTGTGTGAGGACTTCTGCTGTGGTACCCCCGGATATCAGGTTTATTCATCCACATCTTCATTCTGCCTGTCCCTCGTTTATTGTTCCCATCTCCTGTCTTTTCTTCTTCTTCCACAGATTTTTCTTTTCTTTTCTTCTTTTTTTTCTTTTTTGGTTTCTTTGATGTGTTATTTTTGATCCATTTTTTTTCTTGTCCTTTTTGTTTCTGGTCTTCTTCTGTGTCTTCTTGTCTTCTTGTTTTTTTTCTCCCGTTCTTCTGGCTTGTTCTTTTTGTCTTCTTCCCGTTATTCTACTTCTTCTTTCTTTTTTTTTTTCACCATTGTCCTAGTTTTCTCTTCCTCTTGTTGGTGTTCTTGTTTTTGTCCTTGTCTCCCCCTCTCCTTTTTTCCTTCTTTCTTCCCGCTCTCTTCTTCTCCTCTTCCACCCTCCTCCTCCTCCTTTTTTTCCTCCTTGTTCTTGTTCCTCTTGCCTCTTGTTGGCTGTTGTTGGTTGTGTTTCAACTTCTTTCTTCTCTTGTCAACTGGGCTATATAGCAACATTACCTTACCCTCCTTCTCTTCTCTTCCTCTCTCCCCTTCCTCTCGTCCTCTTCTTCTCTTCTCCTCCTCCTTTTATCTCCATCCACTCCTCTCCTTCTTCGTCTCTTCTCTCTCTCCTATCCTTCTCCTTCGCCCTCCTCCACCTCCTCCTCCTTCTTTTTCTCCTTCTCCTTTGTCTTCTTCTCCTTCCCCTTCGTCTCCTTCTTCTTCTTCTCCTTCTCGTCCTCCTCCTCCTCCTCCTCCTCCTCCTTCTCCTCTTCCTCTCTTGCTCCATTCCCCTGCCTCATGCTCCCCCCCCCCTCCCCCCCTCTTTTCTACGTTCCTCTTCTTTTTCTACCTTTTCCCTTCATTAAATTCATTTAAATTCAATTTTTTTTCATTCAATTTAATCATTTATTTATGGCGCTTATCTTCACCTATCTTCGACTTTTCTGTTCATTAATCAATATATTCCTTTTCACAACAACGAAAACACATCAAGTTCCACATTGTCACCTTCTTCTCCGCCTCATGCCCCCCCCACCCCCCCCCCCCCCACCCCCCACCCCCCTTTTCTTTTCTATATATGTCCACTACCTCTTTTTTTTTCCATTTCATTAATTTTCAAGATCCTTCTTTCTTGTCCAACTTGTTTGTTTTTTTTTTTTCATCTTTTTCCTCGCTGTTTTTCTTCCCTTTTTTTTTTTTTTTTGGCTTTTTGTTTTTATTCTTTTTTCCCTGGTTTTATCAGCTCTTCTTTTCTTCGTTTTTCTTTTATCCCCCGCATTTTTCCTCGTCTTCCAATATCTCATCTTTTTTTCTACTTGTTTTCACCTTTACTAGTTTTCACTTCGTTGTTTTTTTTTTTTCTTGGCTTTTTGTTTTTCCTCTTTGTTCCCTTTTTTTTCCACCAGCTCTTCGTGGTTTTTCCCCAAAATTTTCTCGTCTTCCAATATCTTGTCTTGTTGTACTTGGTTTCTCCTTTTTGCTAGTTTTCCTTTTTTTTTTTTTTTTTTTTCTTTTTTTCGTCTTCTTGTTTAATTTCTTTGTCTGCTATTTCCTCATTCTTGTTCTTCCTGATTTATTTCTCCTTTTTCACCATTTTTCCTTTCTTTCTTTTCTTTCCTTTTTTCTTTTTTTTTTTTTTTTTTGCATTGAACCTATTTCCTGCTTCGCATGTTTCTTTTTCTCATTTTCCTTCTCGATCTTTCCTTTATAACAATTTTCACTTTCTGTTCTTTTGGCTTCTCTTTGTCCTTTCCATCGTCTTTCACTTCTTCATATTTATTTTTCCTCCTGTTTTTCTCCTTTATAACATTTTCACTGTCTGTTCTGTTTGCTTTTCTTTGTCCATTTCCTCTGTTCCTCACTTCCTCATCCCTTTTCCTTCTTGTTTTTTTTCTCCTTTTGACAAGCTTTCACTTCTTCTTTGTCTTCCTGTGTTCCACTTAGTTGTCTTTCTTCTTCGTTTTTCTTTTCTTTCTGTCTTCCACTTCTTCATCTTTCTTCTTCGTTTTTCTTTTCTCCCTGTCTTCCACTTTTTCATCTTTCTTCTTCGTTTCTTTTCTTCCCCCCCCCCCCCCCCTCCCTCCCACCCTTCCCTCCTTGCGTCATTTTCAACTTCCTCTTTTTTTTCTTCTTTTTTTTTTTTTTTACCTCCCTTTCTCCATCTTCAGCATTCTCTTTTTTTTTTTTTTTTTGTTTGTTTTCTTCTTTCCATCATCCAGCACTTCATCTTTTTTGTTCCAATCTTTCTTTTCTCTTCTTTTCTTTCTGCGTACGCAGGCTGATACTCCTGCGGACACTGCCTGTATAGACAGGCACTGGAGTTTTGTGCGTTTGACCCCCCCTTTTTTTTTATCCCGCCATTAAGGCAGCCCATACTACTCCATCTTCGAGGAAGGTGCATGCTATGTGTAACGTGTCATCCATACCAACGGCCAAACTGGCCTTCTCTTCCGAAAGTTGGTGATGGGATTTGACGTGTGTGCAAGGTGTTACGCGTGCGTTCACACACACAGAACCTCGGTTTATAGTCGAAGGACTGTATGGGGAATGAAGTAAGACCCAACGTTAACTCCGAGAGAAAAATCCCCATGTACCGAAATTCGAACCTGCAACCCCAGGATCACGAATCCGGCGCTCTACCAACCGAGCTATTCCGGTCCCCAATCTTTATTTCCGTTTTTTTTCTCCCCCCCCCCTCCCCCGCCCCCGCCCCCCCCCCCCCCCTCCTTCTTCCCCTCCCCCCCCCCCCCCCCCCCCCCCTTCTCGTTCGTGCGTTTCGTGTTCACCACGCTCTCAGTCCTAACAGAGCATCCGCGGTGAGCGCGCGGAGCAACACACAGCAGGACTGGATTGCTCTTTGTTCCTGCCCTGATGGCAATTGTCCAAATTGGGTTTCGTGATAAGCAGGATGGTTCCTTGAGGGACTCATCTCCCCTTTCAACCTAATGGTCTGCCAGCGTCACAGTTGGATTTCGTGACTCGCACAGCTTTTTTCGTTTCTACCGCCCTCTTCGTTCCTCTCCCCCCCCCCCCCCCCCCCTCCCTTTCACTCCTCTCCTGTCTCTCTCCTCCTCCTCCCCCCCCCTCCCCTCCCCATCGCAAAAACAAAAAGAGCAAACATACGCAACTTTAAAAGATCAACGAAATCACGACCTTCAATAACGCAAACAAACAAAGAGAAAAAATGTCAGCGCAAAAACAAACGGCCCAAACCTGATTGCTTTAATCACGCGCGTGCATGTGTGTGTGTGTGTGTGTGTGTGTGTGTGTGTGTGTGTGTGTGTGTGTAATGTTTTACCTGATCTCTTCTTCCTTTGTGTCTTATTCTCTGTTTTCTCTTCTGCTCATTCTTTTCTACTTCCATTCCTTTTTCTAACGTTGCTTACTCTTCCTCATCTTCCTCCTCCTCCTCCTCCTTTTCCTGCTCCTCCTCTTCCTTCATTTCAGTTGCTTCTTCTTGCCCGTCTTCTTCTTCTGTTGTTAACGCCCAGGTACGAACGTTTGTAGGTCTTCAGCAACATTTTCGCCAGTAGAGTACGTGCATGCGTGCGTGCATGTGTGCAAGTGTGTGTGTGCACGCACACGTATTTGTGTGTGTGTGTGTGTGTGTGTGTGTGTGTGTGTGTGTGTGTGTGTGTGTGTGTGTGTGTGTGTGTGTGTGTGTGTGTGTTTTGTGTGTGTGTGTGTTCGCGCGCGCGCGTATGTTTGTGTAGAGGGGCAGAGGGGAGAGGTGGGTGTGTGGATTAGATTAGGGACGGAGGTGGGTGGTTGGGTTGGGTGGAGGACAGGGGTAAGAGGGGGTAAATGGAGGTGGGAGAGAGGAGTCAGGCTGTGCTTTTATTCTGGTAGCAGACAGCACTGGGGGTATATTGCAGGGGTGCTTTTGGGGGCTTCAGTTCAGAGCCATGTTGTTGAACTCGCAGTGACTAGTTCTCGGTCGTCATCCATTGGCCCTTCCCTCGATGCCGGCAAGAAGACATCTCTGCTGGAGAAGTCTGCTTGTTGTTAATAGAAGGCATCTCTGCTGGAGAAGTCTGCTTGTTGTTAATAGAAGGCATCTCTGCTGGAGAAGTCTGCTTGCTGTTGCCAGAAGGCATCTCTGCTGGAGAAGTCTGCTTGCTGTTACCAGAAGGCATCTCTGTTGGAGAAGTCCGCTTGCTGTTACCAGAAGGCATCTCTGTTGAAGAAGTCTTGCTTGCTGTTGCAGCCGTTCTGAACTCACTTGGGAACTCGCTGATCCTCCTGCGCCGGCTCATGTCCTTCCTTCCTTTCCCAAGTCTGCTGTCTTCTTCGTTCCCAGGAAGGCTGCGTTAGGAGGAGATCTGCTGGATGGTAGTGTCGGTAGATTTCTGTACAGCAAATACCACTGAGATGAGGTCGTTTAGTTCCTTGCTCGTAGGGCTGTACAGTGCACTGAGAATGAACAACATCAGAAAAGATCACTAATAATAGTCACAAGTTTCCTAGGTATACACCTAGCACTAATGCTAAAGTCAGATGTTCAGCTCCAGCTTCGTAGGTGTCTGAATCGTTATCCCGTTGACGAAAAGGTGTTTGTCATCCATTTAACAGTTTTGTGAAATTCACCACTCCAGAATTCACCCTCTCCCTTCCCCTCATTGACTCTTACCACCCCCCCCCCCCCCCACCCGTACCCACTTCCGCGCAACATTCAGAGACTGAAAATGATATCGGCACAACCCGTTTCATCAGCTTTGGCTGAGGCTTTTCACGAGACTGAAAAGCATATCAGCACATATTGCTACCTAGAGTTGGACCTAGTCTCCCAACAAAAGAAAATGCACTACTCACACTCCTAGCTTTCGACAGCCATCCAGCCATCTTCCTCAGCGATGCTGTCGCTGACTGAGTCTGTTTCATCAGTTTCTGTTTGGGCTGGGTCATCCCACACTAAAAAAAAAAAAAGCCGCTAAAACATCGATGAATCGAAAAGTGAGGATGTCGTCAAAAGTTCAACTCACCAACTGGATTTCGCTTTGAACTGGAAGGAAGGGATTTTTTTTTTATTCAAATCTGTACATCTTTACCATGATGAGTAGTTTATATCCTGCCTGTACTCTAACACAGCGCTGCTGAACAACACGGCTATTCAGCTGCAGCGCAGTGTGTCCTCTGGTGGGTTGCTTCGTGCCGACGTGTATCAACTGCTCTGTAGTTATGGAGTGTCGGTGCTGAGGCTGCGGAAAAACCTGAATACACCTGTTTATGGAGAGCCCCAAAATACGCGACGACGTGGTTATCTGCCATTGAGGGGGCTCGGAGTATTCGACAGACAAAAATTCCCAACAACAACCACCGCAACAAAAAAAACAAGAAGAATCAGGACAACGACAAGAAGAATGGCCTCACTCTCGTTGCAGTTTGTGCCCATTGATCTCTTCCGCTGTTGATGTTCTCTCCGTGTTTCGGTTTTTTTTTGAGTGGGTAAACGTATTGCCTATCTTGGTGCCTTCCAGGTCAGTTCTAACAAATACTTTCCGGTTTGTGATTTCTCTTGGACTGCTGCTCTATGGCAGCAAGATGGAGTGATGGAAGCACTTTTAATGACACTAGTTGTGCTGTCAAGAGAGGTTTTGTTCACCTATTTTTAATGACACTAGTTGTGCTGTCAAGAGAGGTTTTGTTCACCTATTTTTAATGACACTAGTTGTGCTGTCAAGAGAGGTTTTGTTCACCTATTACTACCACTTACACGTTTAATTAATCTTTTGTTTTCCAGATGTAGTGTGTATGTGTGTGTGTGTGTGTGTGTGTGTGTGTGTGTGTGTGTGTGTGTGTGTGTGTGTGTGTGTGTGTGTGTGTGTGTGTGTGTGTGTGTGTGTGTGTGTGTGTGTGTGTGTGTGCGTGAGTGAGTGATTGGTAGGACTTAAACTATGCAGCCAAAAGAGGTTTTTTTCCCCCGCTAATATACTTCTACTAAATTGTTTTATTGATCTTTTGTCGTCCAGTTGTAGTGTGTGTGTGTGTGTGTGTGTGTGTGTGTGTGTGTGTGTGTGTGTGTGTGTGTGTGTGATATTTACTTGATTCAAACTCAGAATGGCACCTCTTGTAGTTCCAGCGTGGTTTGGGTCCAAGGAGTTGAGAGACGCAGTTAGGATCAGATCAACACCAGGTCCAGCGTTTGCCTTGCTTTGGCTCGGACATGTCTGGGGTAACTCGATCGGGCAAAATGTGGGTTGGGTGTTGATGTTCGAGAAAAAAAAAAAGCATTTTAAATCTTGATTGGCCTCTTGCAGTTGGCTGGGCTTCAGCAATGAAAAATGAAGGCCTCAACTAATTGCATGCTCTGCTGCAGCACTCTACCCTCCCGCCATCCCCCATTCCTTCCATCCCCCACCCCTCTCCACATAACTTCTTCACTTCTCAACCAGCACTACCCTCCCCCCTCCTCTCCCCCCCTCCCCCCTCTTCCATTCCTGATGAACTGAAAAAATCTGACAGGAAAGGCTGATTGACTAGTCTGACCATACCGGCTTTAATGAACTTCCTGTTAGTTAAGTAATCTGTTCCATCTCCGTTCCTCCCCCATCTCTCTGCGTGAGATTCCTCCCCTCCTCATTCCTCCCCCCCCCCCCCCCCTACCCCCCACCAACCTCCCTCTCCGCCACCCAGCAGTTCCCCACCGTCTTCCTAAGCGGCGGCGAAAACAGCGTGACACGGAAGCGGTATGTCGAGGTGCTCTTGTGTAGACGGAGTGGATTTTGCCAAACGGAAATGCGATCACTCCCACACCGCTAGGTTCTCTCCCCTTCACACACTTCCGTTTTAGCTTAATCAAATGAATTTGAGAGCAGAAGTATGCTACACACACACACACACACTCACGCACCCACGCACGCACGCACACACCACGTGCGCTTTCACGCGCGCGCACACACACACACACACAACTCACGCACACACAAGTATGCACGCATGCACGCGCGCGCAGACACACACACACACACACACACACACACACACACACACACACACACACACACACACACGCGCATACTCACACATTAGCGCTCACGCGCTCGCGCTCACGCGCATAGCGTCAGTTAAAACCCTGGAAGTTTTTCTTTTTTTTTTTTTTTAACTTCAGCATTTCTTTCTGTGTGTGTGTTCAATGCACGATGATAGCCTGCCCGCTGCGGTGTGCACTGCTAGAATGCTCTCCTACATTTTGATGCCCCTGAGCTTTGAAAAAAAAAAAAAGGACGCACGAAAAATATATGTCATCGTCTTCTAATACTTGCATTGACAGGAGTGAGCTAAAGAGTGCTCCCAGGTGGTTTGTTCGGTGGTTGAGGACACGTCTTCTCTGGTCTTACCCACATTTCGGATGTATCTTTTTCTTGACAGAACTGAAAGCAAGAATGCAACGAAAAGTGTAAGGAGATGTCACAGCTTCATTTTGCAAACAATGCACCTACAGAATGATTGAGAATGAAGCGAATACAATTTGTGCATGTACCTTCATCTAATCATTAGTTTCAAATTCCCCGAAGTTGGAGTATGGCTGCCTCAATGGCAGAATAAAAAATGGTCATACACACAAAAACTCCACTCCCTTTGTTGGGTGGATGGGATTAATCCTTGCCTGTCTATACAGGGAGTGTCTGCAGGAGTATCAGCCTGCGTACACGAAAAAAAAAAAAAAAATTCAAAGTGAGGCGACTACAGGCGGAAAATGAAAAAAAAATTTCAATGGGAAAAAAAATCACTGTACAGCCGAACGAAAGAGACAAACAAATTACGAAACAAAACACGACGCGTTTCGACCTCTTTGGTCCTCTTCAGGGCAAGACAAATAACACTGCAGATAATTTTTTGCGCCCACTTTTAAGGAGAAAGGTGACCGTTCATTGCTCGATTTCATTGTCGTTTCAGTGTGGTTTGTCTTGCTTGAAAAAGACCAAGGAGGTCGAAACGCGTCGTGTTTTGTCTTGGTGATTTGTTTGTCTCTTTTGTTCGGCGGTAGAGGAATTTTTTTTGTCTTTTAAGTTCGTCTGGTTACTGTTCTGGTCATTTTAAAAGTGAGACGGTCAACTTGGCGAGGGCAAATGGGTTAAACGAGGGCAAATGGGTTAAACGAGGGCAAATGGGTTAAACGAAGCAGGCCACCTGGTGAAAGCAGTCAGGGAAAGTAAAGTTCAGCGAAAGAATCGGTCCTGTTTTCCACCGTCAACAACCGGTTAAACAACAAATAAATCGGTATACACTACCCGTGGCTGATATTTTTGGTCTGAACCTGTGAATTACCGGTAGTTATCGGTAAACCCCAAAGCCCATTTCATCTCGTTTCAGTTTCAGTTTCATCAAGGAGGTGTCACTGCGTGCGGACTAGTCCATCCACATACAATGTATTCACCACATCCGCTGAGTTTTGAGACCACACCGTGCGTGATTTAAAGCTGATGGATGACTGAATTAACGACTGAATTAAGAGAATGTAAGGAGGAGGTCTCATGGCTACGGCTTAGCAGGTGTCAGACCTATGTTTGACCCTTAGGCGTTGGTAAGACCTTGGGTACCTACCTACCTAGCATTGGCTGTACCATTATTATCATTGTATGTGTGTCTGGTACATACATATATATATATATATATATATATATATATATATATATATATATATATATATATATACATGTGTGTGTGTGTGTGTGTGTGTGTGTGTGTGTGTGTGTGTGTGTGTGTGTGTGTGTGTGTGTTTTGTGTGCGTGCACGTGTGTGTGTGTGTGTGTGTGTGTGTGTGTGTGTGTGTGTGTGTGTGTGTGTTTTTGTGTGTGCAAGTGCGCGCGCGCGTGTGTGTATGTGTGTGTGTGTGTGTGTGTGTGTGTGTGTGCACGCGCCTTTGATTATTCGTGGGAAAAGAATATTCAGAAGATGACATAGTAACAAGAACAAGAACAAGAACAACGAGAACAACAACACCTACCCACCCCCCACTCCCCCCCCCCCCCCCCCCCCCCCCCCCCCCCCCCCCCCCCCCCCCCCCCCCCTCTCCCGGTGTGTCTGCTGTCTTTATTTCCTTTAACTCCAGCATGTTCAGGGCGGTACATCCATGTGAGTCTCTCCGCTGGAAGGTTGCGCATTACTTCATGCAGGCAGGGCTTCCCATTCCACTCTCCACTCTTTGAAGCAGGTTCATGGAACCAGTCAGTATCATGGCTTGTTTAGTTCTAAACTGGTCTGTGGATGACCGCCAGTGGAGTGCTTGTGTCGCTGCTTCTGCCTCCATTGTTAGACTTGAAGTTGTTCAATTGTGTGCACCATTGTCTTCCTGCCTTACTTTTGGTGACAGAACTGCCAGTGTATATAACAATATCTTCAGTTGTGCCAAGGTAATCTGCCTGCATCTCATCTTGGATTGGTTTTGCCTTCTGGCCATCCTCGACAGTATCTTCCCAAACTCTGGAGCGATGGCAGTTTGGTGGAGGTGTTAGAAATGATCTGTGTACCTTTCCCATTCCTTCGTTTTTTTTTTTAGTTCTGCTGACTGGCACACAAGCTGTATACAGTCTTCTGCTCGTCCCATCCATGATTTCCACGTCATACGCGAGTGTGTGTGTGTGTGTGTGTGTGTGTGTGTGTGTGTGTGTGTGTGTGTGTGTGTGTGTTTAATTTCCTTGATTGCCACAGGTAGTGGGTTTTGGCGATTTTAGGTGCTCATTAATATGCCTTCACCTATTCTAGCTTGTGTCTTGCCGGCATTGAGGAAGGTCGAGCAGGTATCGCATTGTTTCAACTGGTGTATCCTTCATGGTTCCCCAAATCAGTCTCATTGCTTCATTTCTGGTTCATTTCCACGTCTCACCTAAGATTTGCTGTCATGTTAGATATTCTCAGATTGTTTGTTTTTCTTGTGTTTTTTTTATTATTGTAAGCATGTTCGAGATACAAAGATGTTAATGTGTGTGTGTGTGTGTGTGTGTGTGTGTGTGTGTGGTGTGTGTGTGTGTGTGTGTGTTCAGACGTTGTTGCTTTGTGTAAATATCAGCTCGGGGTGGATTGACACATTTGTGTTGAGGTATTTTTTAGGAAGTTTGCTTGTTGTGTGCCTCTTCTTTTTTTTTTTTTTTTTCTTTTTGAATTAGCGTTGGTTGAACGTATAGGCCTATGTCAGCAGCAACAGTGTCGACACAAAGCATACGGACAGAGACAAGCAGTCAAACATTTACATCTCCCTCTCAACAACACATAGTCGGAAAGTGTCGGCTCTCAGCAGCATACAGAACAGCCCATGGTATCAGCTCAGTTCGATTTGTATTCAAGAAAGGCGAAACCACAGTGAGTTCGTGGAGAGCTAAAAATGAAAGTACGAAAAAGCTAACGACCTGGTCTTCTGTTTTCAGTCTCATTCAGGCGCTGGTGCACGTTCATAATTTTGGAGATCCAGTTCTCTTTTGATAAAATCAGCTAATTCCTGGTCACCTTGCTCATTCTGCATAGTTCAGACCTCACTTTCGCTTGAACACACACCCAACGCCGCCAAAGTAAACGCCGCCAAATCTGAACATTGACTGTGCAGATGGTACAGATGTTCTGGCGGGCAGTGAGGAAGGATTCGTCCAATCAGTTCAAAGACAGGATGAAACATCAACAAGATCATGACATGGAAGGAAGTCAACGTTAAGGAGACCATGTTGACGACCAGCCACACCACCACCGTCATTAGCGATACAACTGGACTGAAGCCAAGCACCGTTTAACAGTTCACTTGCCTGGGAACAGTTCTTCGCCAGGAAGGATCTAAACCAGACATCATCTCAAGGGCAGCAAACTCGGCATCCTTACATGTCCTGTCTAATGAACAACGATCACATCTCCATGAAAACATAAGATCTGGCTTCTGCGACACGGGTGTATTCCATTGTGTTGTATGTATGCGAGATTATATCATTATTATCATAATGAATACTTATGTAGCGCTTATTCTCGGCTAGAGACCAAGCTCTAAGCGCTTTACAAACCACACTCGTTTACACAACGGGCTGCCTACCAGGGTAGTGCCGACTGAAGAACTGCCAGCTGGCGCTTCATTCAGTCGTTTCCCGTGTCACTCAGTCCGTATCATTCAGTATCGTTCACTTAAACTCCTTGCTTCCTTCATTCCTTTATTCTTTCCATTTCTCACGCAAGGTGCATGCTGTGTGTAACGTGCCATCCATACCAACGGCCAAACTGGCCTTCTGAAAAAGTGGTGATGGGGATTTGACGTGTGTGCAAGATGTTATGTGAGCGTTCACACACGAAACCTCGGTTTATAGTCTCATTCGAAGGACTGTTTGGGAAATGGAGTCAGAACTAGTGTTAACTCCGAAGGAAAAAATCCCCCTGTGCCGAAACGGCCCGGCAGAGATTCGATCCCATAACCCCAGGATCACCAAGATTGCGAGTCCGATGCTCTACCAACTGAGCCATTCCGGCCCCCATAAGAGATACGGTCCAGAGCAGCGGATGTGCGAAAGAAGGGTTCAAGCCCTGGGAGTGAGGTGATACCGCAAGATGCTCAATATTGCATGTTCTGATTATGTCACTGATGAACAATTTGCACATAGCTGTCAGTCAGCACTTTGGTCGTGTGAAGATCTATTGACATCAGATTAGAACCAACACTACGCTGGCATGGTCACACAACATCTAAAAGCCCTGCTGAAACGGCCCTCAGAAATTTGTACAGGAGGGGGTATGGTAGGAAATATTGAAATCACGAAGGACCATTCACACTGCAGGGTGAAAATTAGAAAACAAACGACCCAGCCTTAGCACACAACCACAGAGAGCTGGAGGAAGCTGGTGAATTGTTGTCCAGTGTTTCGCCCCAGTGATTCTCCACGGAGGTATGGGAGAGAAGAAAAGAAGGAGACACTGTCCAACAAACCGCTCCTAAAATAGACACGCAGACAAACCTCTGGGGAGTTACCTGAAAATGACGGCACGTGTGGATGGCAGTTATGGCCCTTTGATGCTTCTATGTCTGTCTGATTTTCAGATCACTTATGGGAGGCGGGGGTGGGGGTTCTCCGTGTCTGTTCTTCAGACCAAACTGTAGCTGGCTGGGATAGCTTTTTGACAGTATGGCAGCTTCTACTGTAATGGCAGTTGAGCGGGAGATTCAAGCCAGAGTGAGGTCGGAACTTGGCGTTCCAAACAAACGATCAGGCAAGAACTGGTTCACTCCAAAGGGGACCTTTGTATGTAAAACAATGAACGTGGATCAGTGCGTGATCGAAGCCTGCTAGGAAGAACAAGTCGAAGGGATTTATGCACTTTCACTTTAAGTACTCCCAGAATTAACCGCCGTTTCAGATTTCTTAAAATGAAATCCAGCTTGCTTACTTGCTATGGGCTGTTAAGCATACAGTAGACCGCAGATTTCAGAAAGAAGGCATGATTGCCTGGAATTCAGTGGCTTTCTGGATTGTTTGTGAGCTTGAATGGTGACCAAAGAAAAGGGCTGCCGAGAATTTTTTTTTTTTTTTTTTTTTTTTTTTTTACACATTACACTCTCCGTGCAACCAAGCACAGTACAAATGGCTTTAATCTTGTGATTTATCCACCAAGGGTCAATACTGACAGGGTAACAGTAGTCTGGTAACACCGGCTATTGGTCTCTGGAGGGAAGGGAAGAAGTGAGGAAGGAGGACAGTGGGGTCAGGAGTCACTAGGGAACTGGGAGGGCAAAACAAGCAGGGTCGTCAAGGGTCACCCTGACTAGATCACATGTCCACGGGAAACACCAGGCAATCGAAGAGAGACCAGTTTGTTCCCAGGTAGAGGGCAATGTCACTAAATGAAGGGGAAAAAATCAAGGAAAAAAGAAGGAAGGAAAAACGGGTAGAGAAATAAAAAAAAAAAGAAAACACATCTTGGGTGACTTCTTTTTTTTTTTTTTTTTTTTTTTTTTTTTTTTTTTTTTTTTTTTTTTTGGTGGTGAGGAGCGGATCATAAAATCATTACGCATCTTCTTCTTCTGCGGTCGATTTTATTAGTTGCGTCAGATCTTCAATCCTGTCGCCACGATGAATTCCACAGTCTTTTCGAGGTCTTGACGGCTGCTCCAAAGGCCAGGTTTGATGTCGTAGAACATCATGGGCTGGACAGTGTTGGAGGACGTGTTCTGGGGTCTGAGATCCAGTGCCACACGTACATTCGTTAGGCAATCTGAATTCGGTTGAGGTGGCTCAGCAGTTGGGCGGTGACCAGTTCTCAGCCTGAAGACTGTTGGTTGGTATCTCTAGGGGCTTGTGGATTGGATAAACACCATTTACTCACCAGCCTTCTCTTCCACCGATTTTGGTAGTGGGTGTGGAGCCTGTAATTTGCCTGAGAAGATAAGAGACATGCTGGGTGCGGATCGTAGGATTTGTGGGGCATGCTCTTTGCTTGACTGTCTTCAGGATTTCCCATCCCTGCTGGACCTCCATAACACTAGGGAAGATGGTCAGTATGAAAGCTTTCAACACAGTTACGTCAGGTCATGTTGTTCGTCTCGTTTGTGGCCACAGACGACATATAAGGGGTGTAAAAGAAGAAACCAAGATCAAAATGATGTGTAGAAGAGGTATTAGTTGTCCCTGTTTTGAATCACGTGCGGATAAATACATGCCATGGGAATGTTGTTAAAGGGGAGAAGAAAGGGTAAAAAAGTGGGTAGAGCAAAATGAGTTGAGAGAGAGAGAGAGAGAGAGAGAGAGAGAGAGAGAGAGAGAGAGAGAGAGAGAGAGAGAGAGAGAGAGAGATCTGAAATCCCAAGCTCACACTTACGTCAAAGACGTTTGGCAAGAGGACTGAAAAATGCGTAGACGAGTAAGAAACTCTTCTAGACCAGCCCAAACCTTGAAAAAAGAAATTATCATTTTATCACTAGTGGTCTTAGAGAGGAACGGGATATGTGCCAGTTTTACATACAAGCTACTAATTTTTACATCCAGTGGTATCTTTTATGGAATCAAGTGGCTCATAGCGCATTCCATATGACGCACCACTCATCATCAAACATGTTCTTATAGACAGTTGACACTTTATATGATGTCAGACGTATACACTGTACAGCAGCAGATTCCATGACAAAAACGTGTTTAGAAATCTTCCACCGGCTGTGGGTTTTTAGCTCCCGAAAGAGTTTGGCATCTTTTTTAAAAATCTGTTATGATTACATGAAAGGGCTATTTTGAGCAGTTTCAGCTTGCTTTGAAAAACAGGTTTAAAACAAGTTGTTGATAAAAAAAAAAGCGTGTAGAGAATTGACCTTCACCAGATGACAGTCCTGATAAAGCTACTTGCGGTCTGCTGGGGTATAAACAACATGAACGTTGTTTCAAAGTATATTACACCCAAAATTAATGTGAGCGAGAGAGTGTGCTCTGTTGAACATCAAGAACAGTTTTGTGACGATGAAATTTAGAGAACACTCTAACATGCCAAGCAACCGTGTTTTTGCGATTTAGGACATTGCAAGTTCGCGGTTTTTTGACGGTCGAGCTATTCAACACTGACAGTTTGAAGTTTTGAGATATATGTATATATCCAAACATTTTGATGACAGGACAAAATGTTATCAAATTCAAAAAGCTACAGACAGAGCATAATGTGCCTGAAGAACAGACCAATACAGTGCAACGCGATGAAACGCGACACAGAACAATATCACACAACGCAATAAAGTAAAGTACAATACAGCACGATACATGACAAGATATAGTGCCATAAATGACACAGCACGATATCACTCAACGCAATTAAGTACAATGCAGTACAGTACCATACATGACAAGATATAAAGCCATTTATCACAACACGATACAACAGAACACGATACAACACACACAGTAACATGAATACAACATAGTAGCACACGGGCGCCAGACGAAACGCAGAGCTGGCGACAAAGTGTATGTTTCAACGCGAAGGGAACAGACTTGTGCCAAGCCATAGACAACCGAAAAAAAACAAAACAAACAAACAAACAAAAAAAAAAAAAAAAAACAGATGGAGGAAAGTGTATTGTGTCGATCCAATCACAGGTCGGCTGCCAGTGTAAAAAATGGTATAACATGTTCAGGCTTGGAAGTGAATCTGAAGTGCAGTGGAGTAACATCATGTAATACTATATACTAAAACACCCTACATCTAAGTGGATCTTAGTACCAATGGAGCAACATCATGTACCACTATATACTAAAACACATCATGTAAGTGGACGATGATACTAAACATCATGTAATACTATATCCTAACCTCTAAGTGGATCTGAGATCCAGTGGAGCGACATCATGTAATACTATATACTAAAACACCTAACCTCTAAACATCTGAGATCCAGTGGATCATGTAATAATCCAGTGGAAAACACCTAACATCATATAACCAGTGGAGCAACCTCATGTAATACTAAACTAAAACACCTAACATTAATGGATCTGAGATCTGAGCAATCCACTTAAACACCTGATCTGAGGACCAATAGAGCAACATCATGTTAATACTATCCACTAAAACACCTAACATCTAAAATGGATCTGAGAACCAATAGAGCAACATCATGTAATACTATCCACTTAAAAACACCTAACATCTAAATGGATCTGAAAACCAATAGAGCAACAGCATTTAATACTATCACTTAAACACCTAATATCTAAATGGATCTGAGGACCAATGGAGCAACATTATGTAATATTTGGTGGCCGGAATAGCTCGATTGGTAGAACGCCGGACTCGTAATCTTGGTGATCCTGGGGTTGCGGGTTCGAATCTCCACCGGGCCGTTTCGGTACAGGGGGATTTTTTTCCCTCGGAGTTAACATTGGTTTTGACTCCATTTCCCAAACAGTCCTTCGAAATAGACTATAAAGCGAGGTTCCATGTGTGAACGCGCGCATAACATCTTGCACACACGTAGTATCCATCACCAACTTTCGGAAGAGAAGGCCAGTTTGGCCGTTGGTATGGATGACACGTTACACATAGCATGCACACTGCGTGAACAATCGAGAGAATGAAAGGGTTGTTAAACTGAATGAACGATATTGACTGGATAACACGGGAAACGACTGAAATGAAGCGCTAGCAGGCAGCTCTTCAGTCGGCTCTACCCAGGTAGGCAGCCTGTGGTGTAAACGGGTGTGGATTGTAAAGCGCTTAGAGCTTGGTCTCTGGCCGAGAATAGGCGCTGTATAAGTACTCTTGTTACGGACGGAATGGGTGGTGTCTGCAGGTGTCTGACCGTCTGACTCTCACACAGAAATTATGGATGCATGCGCGACTTTTCCAATTCATATACACACACCCACTCACCCCCGAACATTGACAGCCAGGCAACAGAACAACACTTTTCTTGTTTTATGCTGCCCGAACCATCAGACAAACATATATAATAAATGCAAGAACATTAATAGTCGGCACGCCAACCACAAGGCGTACGCACAGAACTATATATATATATATATATATATATATATATATATATATATATATATATATCGCTATCTACTAGCGCTGCTGGTTCCAACGACGACGAAGACGACGACGACGACGACGAAAACGACGAAAAGGACAAAGACGACGAGACGATGAAGGTGATGAAGACGACGTCTACAGCGTCCAGTCCGACACAGGTCTTACAGAACCTCACAGAGCTGTGGCTCAAAAAAAAAAAAAAAAAAAAAAAAAAAAAAAAAAACTCTGCCGGCGACAAGGTGACAGTCTCACACAGGAGCTGCGGCTCACACACTAACACACACAACGCAGCGACGACCCAGCCAACAGGTCGCTGGTTCAGAACTCGGGAGCGGCGATCTGGCTTGGCAGCAGCGGCGTCTCCAGCCCAACTGGTTCAGCGGGTAGTCGGTCCCGGGCGCAGTGGCAGGTAGGGTAGGTTGTCGGCACTCAGGCCGACCTCTCCACACCGACACAGGGTGGAGAACAAGTGGGTAGACACAGCTACGGCCCCGACCCTCAGAACGCAGCAGCCAGTCCCCCTCAGTCCAGGGAACACTTCTACCTGGGGGGAAACTGACTGCTAACAAAACCAGACGGGAGTCCCTCTTCGGCCTTCTGGGTAGTTGCGTTGCCGGATTCACTGCAGAGACTGCCTAACCGGTTCAGCTCACCCGGCTTTAACGGTGCGCAGGTGAGCAGCAGTCAGGTGAAGTTTTCAATCGGCTTCCGGGCGACTACCTTCCGGTTAGCACGGTTGCACAAAAATTTGTGACTGACGGGAAACGGTCCGTCACAACTCTTGATAAATGAATACTATATACTATACCCTAAAACACCCTCCATCTGATGTGCAGGCTCCAAACTGGTGATGAAGAGTCCCTACGACCCCCGGGTGGCCGACTTGTGGAGTCTGGGGGCGGTGCTGTACGCCATGGTGGTGGGCCGGCTGCCCTTTGGCCGGCTGAAGGACGAGCAGGAGGCCAGGTCACTGCGAGCACTGCAGTTCCCAGAACCCCACGTGCTGGTGCTGACCCGAGAGGTCAGGAACTGCTTCGCGGAATGCTGGCCTACGTGCCTTCAGCCAGGTGGGTTTGGAAGCTCATCCCCCCCCCCCCCCCCCCCCCCCCCCTCCCGATTTTCCCCGCTCCCCCGTTTCCCCCTGGTCTGGTCCCCATCTCCCCTTTTCGGTCATCGAAAACTACATACTGGTCTGGTCTTCCCAAGCTCTGTGGAACCCATTTTGCACAGTCTAGTAATAAACTTGCTGCCAGATTCAGTGGCTGATCCTGATCCTACGTTTCTGCCACAACTCCATAAAAGCTGCTGCAGGGTATTGGGTAGCTCCTCATGGTCTAAGGGTTTGAGGAAGGAAAACACTGCACTCAAGTAGGGGTTCCTCATGGTCTAGTTGAGGAAGGAAAACACCTGGTGGGGTCCTAGTTGGCCTGGTGGGTGAGGCATCAGACTTCATTTTCCTGACGTCTAGGGGTCGAGTCTCACTCGAGACAGCCAAATGCCAACAGAGTCTCTCTCTTCGGAGTTAACATGAAGGCATGCGTAAGCATTATGCACGTTAGATTCTATTCCCCTTCGGAGACATGTAGGCAGTCGTGTGCCAGCGGGATGGATAACATGAACAGAAAACACATGAAGACAGTGCTGTCGTGCTGACAATGCTGTCGTGTTGATGCATCATCCCCGAAGACGGAATACGGCTATCTTCATGGTGTGGATTACAAAGGTCACGTACGCCCAGATTTCATCAATGGTAAATAAACCACGGGGTTCTGATCAAGGAGTGCATGGAGGAAGTAAGAAAGGAAGATAGAAAGAAATAAAGAAAACAGGAAAGAAGGAAGGTAGGATGGAAAGAAAGATAGAAGGAAGAAAAAGAAAAAAAAAAGAGAGAAA
Source organism: Conus betulinus (assembly GCA_016801955.1). Lineage (NCBI taxonomy): Eukaryota > Metazoa > Mollusca > Gastropoda > Neogastropoda > Conidae > Conus > Conus betulinus. The sequence continues at coordinate 248,528 of JADBJO010000325.1, read as the reverse complement.
GAAGGAAAGAAAGAAAAGAGAGAAAAGAAATGTTGTGTTCTGCATGGTTATGCGGGGATTTTCTTCCGTTGTGATAAGCTCCTAGCATAACATTATCAGTCTCCAAAATCCCCCGAAGTCGGAGTGTGGCTGCCCATGTGGCAGGGTAATCAAAAAACGGTCACACACGTAATGTTCTCATCACCAGCTGATGCATTTTGTACCTTAGTGTTCAAGTACTTCGGCTGTTCGGATGATCCCTGGAGTCTTTTAGCCAGGGTACGACACCACCACCACCACCAACCACAACAAAACAAAGAGAGAGAAAACAAGGAAGCTTCATTTCACATAATGAAGCAGAAAAAACGGCTGAAGAAATGAGAAGGTTATACGAACACCGAAATAGAGTGACTGTAAAGCTAGTTTCAGAACAAATGACGTAGGAAGGGGTCATGATGACTGAAGCAGCTGGAACTCGGAGAAACCTATCGGGCGGCCTGACAGGAACTTTCAGGTGACGGGTAGGAGGAATCTCAGTGTGGTTCCAGTCCCGAGTGGTTGGTTGTATGGAAGTCTAGAAGGTGGCAGCATCGGAACACAATGTCCCAAACACTATTTTCATCCCGCCTACACCCTTACTCCATTCAGCTCTCAGTCCCCTCTCTGGCATATTCTCAGCGAAATTCTTTCCAGACCTCTCTGTGTGTGGACATCAGAGGCACACGAGCATGTTGAGACTTCGGCGCTCACGAGCTGACGTGTCCGAATCAGCAGAGACGAAAGGCCTCAGGAGCAGGCGATAGGAATGGTTCTGTGCCTTCAAGATGGACTACAGGGTCCACATAGACTGCTAGTAATTTTTTTTTAAAAAAATTTATTTCCCTGATTTTTCATCCCAATTTTTTCTTCCCACGTCCTCCCCCCCCCCCACTTCTCCCCCCCCCCCCCCCCCCCGTTTTTTTTTTTAATCTTTTTTTTTATTTTGTCCTGCAGTCTCAAACTTTTCACATTTGTTCTTTTTCTTTTTTTTTTCTTCTTTTTTTTCCCTT
>JADBJO010000325.1:227500-242500 GCA_016801955.1 Conus betulinus | reverse complement strand
CAACATGTTGGTTGTAGTCAACGTGTTGGTTGTAGTCAACATGCTGGTTGTAGTCAACATGTTGGTTGTAGTCAACGTGATGGTTGTAGTCAGCATGTTGGTTGTAGTCAACATGCTGGTTGTAGTCAACGTGATAGTTGTAGTCAACGTGATGGTTGTAGTCAGCATGTTGGTTGTAGTCAACATGTTGGTTGTAGTCGACGTGTTGGTTGTAGTCGACATGTTGGTTGTAGTCAACGTGATGGTTGTAGTCAACATGTTGGTTGTAGTCAACATGTTGGTTTTTGTCAACGTGATGGTTGTAGTCAACATGTTGGTTGTAGTCAACATGTTGGTTGTAGTCAACGTGATGATTGTAGTCAGCATGTTGGTTGTAGTCAACATGTTGGCTGTAGTCAGCAGTGTCAGAAGGAAAGGTTTGAAATGGAACAAAAAAAAGAAGAGATTTTTGTATTTGTTAAGCCACTCTCAGATTTCAGTTGATTGGGAATGTGACGGTTAAAAGACGGCTTCCGTTATACTGGTGGTATTGTTGAGCCTCCTGGCGGATCAACAGACGAGTAGGCAGGCAGGTCTTTGGTCAGAAGGGGCAGTCCTCGTGTCGGAGTGGAGACCTCCTTTTTCTTCTGCGTTCGGAGGCTGATACTGCTGCGGACACTCCCTGTATGGACAGGCAAGTATTCATCCCGTCTACCCTACAAACACACACCTACAAAGGGAATGGAGTTCTGTGTGCAATACCGTTTTTTTATCCCGCCATTAAGGCAGTCATACGTTACGTATTATCCATACCAACGGCAAACTGGCCTTCTCTCTTCGAAAGTTGGTGATGGGATTTGACGTGTGTGCAAAGATGTTATACGTGCGTTCACGCACGGAACCTATGTTTATTGTCTCAAGGATTGTAAGGAAAATGGAGTCAGAACTAATGTTTACTCTGAAAGAAAAATCCTCCTGTACCAAAACGGCCCAGCGGAGATTCGAACCCGCAACTCTTGGATTACGAGTCCGGCGCTCTCTACCACTGAGCTATTCGGCCCCCGGAGTGGAGACCTGTCTCTGAGGCACGCAGCTGGAGGGGATACGTCTCAGGGAAGCAGTTTAACGGCAGAGGAGACCCGTCTCTGAGGCACGCAGCTGGAGGGGATATACGTCTCAGGGAAGCAGTTTAACGGCGGCAGAGGAGACCCCGCAGAGGGCACCCGTCTCTGAGGCACGCAGCTGGAGGGGATACGTCTCAGGGAAGCAGTTTAACGGCAGAGGAGACCCGTCTCTGAGGCACGCAGCTGGAGGGGATACGTCTCAGGGAAGCAGTTTAAACGGCCGAGGAGACCCGTCTCTGAGACGCACAGTTCATCACAGACGTGGGGGGCTGGAATAGCTCAGTTGGTAGAGCGCCCGGACTCGTAATCCAAGGGGCTGCGGGTTCGAATCTCCGCTGGGCCGTTTCGGTACAGGGGGATTATTGCCTCGGAGTTTACATTAGTTCTGACTCATTTTCTCATACAGTCCTTCGAATGAGACTATAAATCGAGGTTCCGTGTGGGAACACACGCATAACATCTTGCACACACGTAAAATCCAGTCACCTACTTTCGGAAGAGAAGGCCAGTTTGGCCCGTGGGTATGGATGACACGTTGCGCATAGCATGCACCTTCCCCGAAGATGGAGTATGGCTGCCTTAATGACGGGTTAAAAAACGGTCCTATACACAAAACTCCACTCCCTTTGTTGGGTATATGGGATGAATACTTGTCTGTCAATATAGGGAGTGTCTGCAGCAGTATCAGCCTGCGCACACAGAAGAAGAAGAAGAATCACAGACGTGCAGAGTTTGCAGCTCAGGAAGAGTAGAGACCTGTCCTTCAGTCCAACAGGTGGCCGTGGTCATGCAAGTGAAGTAACTCAGTAAGAGTGGAGACTTACCTCTGAGGCACATAGCTGGCTGCAGCCATGCAAGAGTGATTCAGTGGGACCAGAGACTGATCTCTGAATCATACAGCTTGCCGCGGTCGTGCACGAGACGTAACAGAGTCGGAGTAGAGCCCTGTCCCTAGCTGGCCGAAGCCGTGCAAGGGAAATAATTCAGTTGGAAAAGAAACATCTCTGAATCATACAGTAGGCCCTGGCCATGCAAAAGTCGTTCAGTGGGAACAGAGACTTCTCACTGAAGTATACAGCTGCCCTGGCCATGCAAAGTCTTCAGTGGGAACAGAGACTTATCACTGAATTGTACAGCTGCCCTGGCCATGCAAAATCGTTCAGTGGGAACAGAGACTTATCACTGAATTGTACAGCTGCCCTAGCCATGCAAAGTCGTTCAGTGGGAACAGAGACTTCTCACTGAATTATACAGCTGCCCCGGCCATGCAAAGTCGTTCAGTGGGAACAGAAACTTATCGCTGAAGTATACAGCTGCCCTGGCCATGCACAGTCGTTCAGTGGGAACAGAGACTTATCACCGAATTATTATACAGCTGCCCCGGTGTAACAGCCCATTCTTACCCCTTCTGGAACTTACCCCAGGGTAAGTCTGGGCTAGCCTCCTTCAACCCCCGGGGTCATTTTAGGACTAGCTAGAACTTACCCCCCACTAGTTGGAACTTACCCCTACAGGGGTAAGTTTGGGCTAGCATGGATTTACCCCCACCCCCCCACCACAAAGGGACAGTCTAGGACTATTTGGAATCTTCTTCCACCCCACCCCACCCCTTCAAACAAGAGAGGGTTATTCAGGGTTTCCCCTGCCTTTTCCCAACAGGCATACCTGCCTTTTATAATAATTGTGTTGCCTGCATATTTACCCCTCCTCTCCCACTTCCTATATACAGTCAGTTGGTTTAGACAAATGTAGTTCTAGACTCTTCTCAATAGACAGACCTCCTACTTCCCCCCCCCCCCCCCCCCCCCCCCCCACACACACACACACACCCTGGTTCACTAACGGATACGTATTAACATTTCTCGCGCTAGCTTACATGCGTGGATCAATATTCGGGTGTGTGAGTACATGCGTGGGAAAGAAAGACGGCTACATGCCAATGTGACCCAGTGCCAATGTGACCAAGCGTAGTTGTGACAAAATGTCGTTGTGACCACGTGTTGTGTGACCAAGTACCATTGTTGCTTCATCCCGGTTTGCCTCTTTTAACTATTTTACAGCTATTTAGTCTCTTGAGTACCTGTGTACCTTAGCTTGTACAATGCAGATGACTAGTGGTCAGTGCCACTGACCACTGGTCATTATGACGTAAATCGGAGATTTTAACTATTCAACAGCTAATTAGTGTTTCCTGAGTGCTTGTGTACCTTGTACAATATAGATTACTTGTGGTCAGTGCCACTACTGGTCATTATGACGGAAATCGGAGATTTTAACCATTTTACGGCTAATTATAGTCTCTGGGTACCTGTGTACCTTGTACAATGCAGACGACTGGCGGTCAGTGTCACTGACCACTTGTCACTATAACGTAAATCCGATATTTTGACTATTTTACAGTTAATCAGTGTCTCATGAGTGTTTGTATACCTTGTGTGCAATGCAGACAACCAGTGGTCACTGACCATTGGTCGCTTTGATGTATATAAAAGATTTTAACTATTTTTACAGCTAATTAGTGTCTTGTGAGTGCCTGTGTACCTTGTACAATGTAGATGACTGGGGGGGGGGGGGGGGGGGAGGGTCAGTTCCAGCTGGGGGGGGGGGGGGGTAAGTTCCAACTAGTCCTGGAATGACCCCGGGGGTAAAAGCAGGCTAGCCCAGACTTACCCCGGGGTAAGTTCCGGGGGTGGGGAGGGGGGGGGGGGGGGCGTAAGAATGGGCTGTTACACCGGCCATGCAAAAGTCGTTCAGTGGAAACAGAGACTTATCACTGAATCATACAGCTGGCCGCAGCTGTGCAAGGGAAATCATTCAGTGGGTTATCTCTGAATCATACAGCTGGCCGTGGCCGTGCAAGGGAGGTAATTCAGAGGGAGTGGAGACCTGTCTCTGCATCAGACAGCGAACATCAACCGTGCAAGCGAAGAAGTTCAATGGGAACAGAGACCTGTCTCTGAATCAGACAGCAGCCATGAAAGGAAAGTAGTTCAGAGACAATAGAGACATATGTCTGAATCAGACAGCGGGCCGCAGCCATGCAGAGGAAGTTCAGTGGGAATGGAGACCTATCTCTGAATCAGACAGCTGGCTGCAGCCATGCAAGGGAAGAAGTTCAGTGACAGTGGAGAACTATCTCTGAATCAGCGGGCTGCAGCCGTGCAAGGGAAGTTCAGTGACAGTGGAGAACTATCTCCGGGCACTCAGCTGGCCGCAGGCCATCTTTAGAAATAGTTCCGTGAGCTGGAGCCCCGATTGCTCCTAGTCAGCCTTCTGTGAAGTACACTTTATCGGCAGGCCCGATCGGCAGCCCACCCAGACGGAAAACTCTGAATCAACATCCCCCCCCCCCCCCCCCCCCCCCCCTCCGTCTTCAAGCGGTGGGAGAATCACTCTCCATGCCCAGCCATTTCATTGCAGACCCCATACTGTCCAGTCAACATCGTGTAGAACAGGAAGAGCACTTTGACCCCTGACTCGAAATTTTCCAGGAAGACAGAAACTCAAAAACAAAACAAAACAAAACAACACAAAAAGGAAAAAAACACACCATAAAATCAAGAGAAACGAACATAAGAAAAAAAAAAAAAAAAAAAAAAAAAAAAAAAACCGGCGCGTGCACCGGCCGTTCCACATGCGGCACTATCAGCTCCTGTGGAATTCGGAGCGCCAGAAGGCGAGAGGGCGGGATGGAGAGCGCACACTCTCTCTTCACTTTAAAAACTTGAAATCTTGTCTGTGTTGGTCAGGCGTCTTAGACAGGTTCGCCACGTTCGTCATCTGCTGTGGTAGAAGGGAGCTAAAAGACATGCACACAGCTGGAACCGTTCCACAGTCCGTAGTTCTTTGGATACAGCACCCCGACGGGCAGGAGGCAGGCGTGAGCTTACCAGTGCTGAAAGAAACCAACGACAGCATTCAAAAGAATCTCCTCCTTGTTGAGATCGGTCAGGAACGCGGAATGCAATCTTAATGTAGGTGAAGGTTTCGTGATGGCCGAACAGTGTGAATTGAGGACAACACTCTGTACATCAGTGTCATGGATGGTATACATATGATCACTTTCGTTCTTTTTTTTTTCTATTCAGGCAAAAATTGTAGTTTAAGTCCACGCTGAGGTTGGACTGGTTTTGGATTTGTGGGGTTCGGACTTCCAGCATTCAAATAATGCTTCAACACTTTTTTTTTTTTTTTTCTGAGAAGCTGGCGGTTTGGAAATTCTATTGTGGTCACCAGGATTAAAACAAAAAAGGCGACGAGTGGAGTGGACAGCCGACAGGAAGTGATAGAAAGTTGGCGGCTGTGGTGTTGGTAACACAGTAGCTGCACGCTGGGTGTCTGCAGACAGAGAGCAGAGGTGATGTGCTGGGTACTAGAAAAACAGTGTGTGTATGGTGGAGGCTTTGTAGCTACAGCCTGAAGCAATCAGCTGGGTGTTGGTAGCACAGTGTTTGTGTATGGTGGAGGCTTTGTAGCTACAGCCTGAAGCAATCAGCTGGGTGTTGGTAACACAGTGTGTGTGTATGGTGGAGGCTTTGTAGCTACAGCCTGAAGCAATCAGCTGGGTGTTGGTAGCACAGTGTGTTGCTTTGTGTATGGTTAGGGGGTTTTGTAGCTTTGTAGCTACAGCCTGAAGCTGTGTGCTGGGTGTTGGTAGCACAGTGTTTGTGTATGGTGGAGGCTTTGTAGCTACAGCCTGAAGCAATCAGCTGGGTGTTGGTAACACAGTGTGTGCATGCTTTGTAGGTAGCCTGAAGCAATCAGCTAGGTGTTGGTAACAGTGTGTGTATGGTGGAGGCTTTATAGGTACAGCCTGAAGCAGTCAGCTGGGTGTTGGTAACACAGTGTGTATGGTGGATGCTTTGTAGGTACAGCCTGAAGCTGTGTGCTGGGTGTTGGTAACACAGTGTTGGTAGCAGTGTGTGTATGGTGGATGGTGTGCAGGTACAGCCTGAAGTAACACAGTGTGTGTATGCTGTATGGTGTGCAGGTACAACCTGAAGTAACGCAGTGTGTGTATGGTGGATGGTGTGCAGGTACAGCCTGAAGTAACGCAGTGTGTGTATGCTGTATGGTGTGCAGGTACAGCCTGAAGTAACGCAGTGTGTGTATGGTGGATGGTGTGCAGGTACAGCCTGAAGTAACGCAGTGTGTGTGTGTATGCTGGATGGTGTACAGGTACAGTCTGAAGTAACACACAGTGTGTGTGTATGGTGGATGGTGTACAGGTACAGCCTGAAGTAACACACTGTGTGTTCGCTGGATGGTGTACAGGTATAGCCTGAAGTAACACAGTGTGTGTGTATGGTGGATGGTGTACAGGTACAGCCTGAAGTAACACTGTGTGCTGGATGGTGTACAGGTACAGCCTGAAGTAACACAGTGTGTGTGTATGGTGGATGGTGTGCAGGTACAGCCTGAACCCGGCTGAAGAACAGTGCCTGGATGGAGGCGGCGTGTGAGCATGTCCAGCTGGGCAACTTCTACCTGGTCAGACAACCCCAGAAAGTCTGTGACGGGGACCGGGAACGGCAGCTGAAGGCCGAGTATGGCATCTGAAGCTGATTTCACCCCCCATACCCCCCTCACTCACCCTCCCCACCCTCTCCTCCCTCCTACCACCCTTCCTCTCCCCCCCCCCCCCCTCCCCACCCCCACACACACCTCCCTCCCTCACCGCCCGCCTGTTCTCGCCACCACCACCGCTGTGTTGTCCAGTTCGCTGGCGTTTCCATGATGCCGGCGTCTTACGATCCACATCCCCCACCCCACCCCCACCCCCACCCCCCCTTCCTCCGGTCTTCCAGCCTCCATTTCCCCCAATACAGCCCCGCACCTCAACAAGCCCCCCCCCCCCCCCCCCCCCCCCCCCCCCCCCCCCCCTTCCCCCCTCCCCCGCTCCTTGTCTTCCGTCTCTCGTTCAAAATGGCTGCCTTTGGGCGAGGATGTATTTCAAGACAGTCTTTTTTTTTTTTTTTTTTTTTTTTTTTTTTTTTTTCTTTTTTAGGTGGTCTTGCTGGGGAAATTAGGAAGGTGTCTTCAACGGATATGAACCAGACTACGCGTGTATGATTACGTCCATCCATCATCTGTATGAAATGTTGAATACGCACACACGCACACACGCAAACACACACACGCATGCACACACACACACACACACACACACACACACACACACACACACACACACACACATGGATGTAAGCACGCACGCACGCACGCACACACACACACACACACACACACACACACACACACACACACATTGTTGATGAAAGCCCATCCTCTTCACTAGAGTCTTGTACAGACATAGAAATGATGAGAAAAGCAGGGAGGGTGCCAGCCAGCACACCTGACACATACTGGAATTCAAAAGGGAAATATTGAAAAATGCTCATTTCATTTCAGTTTTCCATAACCAAATTGAAAAAAAAAAAAAAAAAAAAAAAAAAAAAAAAAAGAAATTCTTTGAGGGGTTCCGTTTCTCATTACCAAATTGGGAATGAAAAAAAAAAATTACATGGTGTTCCATTAAACAAATTGAAAAAAAAAAAAAAAAAAAAAAAAAAAATTCGTTTCGATCAGTTTCCCCATTACCAAAATTGAACTAAAAGTAAAAACGCGAACAGAAAAAGATGTTGTATGAAAAAGGCAGACAGGGTTTTATTTTGTAATATTTTGAAACGTTCACAGCTATGTTAATTAGGATCTAAATATGTCATGTTTCAGACGATCAAGTCAAAGCTACCTGCCATGAGTACAAAGACATGCAAATAAACGTCCCCCCCCCCCCCCCCCCCCCCCCCCCCCCCCATACATACAACACATACGTACAGAGACAAGTACGCAAATAAAAGGGACACACACACACACACACACACACACACACACACACACACACACACACACACATATTATCATTAATCCAGTCCCCAGTTTTTCCCAACGTACTTTTTTATTCGTACGTCTGTTCACACACACACACACACACACACACACACACACACACACACACACACACACACACAGAGTTTTTCATTCTATGTCTGTGTCCCTCTCTCTCTCTCGCACCCCCTTTCTCTCTCTCACGCTCGCACGCACGCACACACACACACACACACACACACACACACACACACACACACACACACACACACACACACACACACACACACACGAGTGCGCAATAATTTGTAAGAATCGTCAGTATACTTTGTCAGAGTGTGAACAGTAATTAGTACGATATAGATCTTGAAAGCAATGAATCTTGCCACAGACAGTGAGCCTATAGTTAGTGTGTTACAATCTTTAAAGGCAACGAGTATTCAGAGTGCGAACAATTATGTTACAATCTTTAAAGGCAAGGAACATTCAGAGTGTGAACAATTATGTTACAATCTTTAAAGGCAACGATTATTCAGAGTGTGAACAATTATTAGCCTTCAACCGTCTTTAAAAAAAATTGTAACAATGTGACAATGATTGGCATCGAACATTCCCCACGAAGATTTTTGTGGCATTATGAACAAACCTTAGAGAAAAAAAAAATGTCCCCACACTAATAGATCTTGTGACACGTGAAAAACAACGAAGAGCGTGCATTTCCTGACATTGAGACATGCGGCCAATAATGAGCAGGCTAATAACTGGCAGGGTATATTTACTGTGAACTAAAAATCATACTGCTCATCACGAGCATTAATTAGCATGAAATATCTGTTGTAAAAAAAAAAAAAAAACTTAGAATTTTACACGCAAACCAAAAATCTTACCACTGATTATGAGCAATATAGTTAGCATGAAACATCCTACATACTATAAACATACTATAAATGTCACTACTCGTTGTGAGCAGCGATTAGCAGAAAACATCTGCTGTATACAATAGAATTTGCCTTACAAAATTAGTGATAATTCGCAGGTAAACTAAACAAGTCCTTTGTCATATGTGAACACTTACTAGCGTTCAACATCCTCTGTAAAGAACAAAGCCTCTTGTACATAGTGAACAATAATTAAGCATGAAGTTCCCAAACGATATCAATTTCATCACGCATTATGAACCGTTCACCAAATAGTACCAATTTAAACCCAGATACATTCCATGTCAATCAAGGTGCATTCCATGTGCACCAAAATGCATCCTCTGGACTCCAAGAAGACAGCCACTGAAAATCAAATGACATCCTCAGGAAACCAAAAGCACGTCTTACGTCAACCAAAATACACCCATTGTGAACCCAGATGTATTTTTCTCTTAACTGTTATACGTCCCGCGTAAACTGAAATGCTATCTCCCACATCGAGCAGTTACTTTTTTGGCTGGTGATCATTTCTTAAGAGAACAACCCATGCTTAATGTCAAAAAAAAAAAAATGACGTATTTGAGGATCATCAGTTATTATTCTGAAAGTACGTTATTGTCTGTTCTTTTGAATGATCATCCACTGTCATATATACAAAAGTGATTGGGACACACCACTATCGCGCTGAATTATCACTTTGAGACTCGATTATCACTTTGAGCAGTGATTCTGCGGAGGTTTATGTCTGAAACCCGCTATGGCCACTGCTTTCATACTTGTGTGTCAATTATTATTATTATTATTTTATTTTTTTTTTGAGGATTGGCTTCCACCAGAATTGTGTGTTTTTCATTGTTTTGGGATTTTGATGTTTTAAGAGAATTGAACTTCCCCTGACCATACGTCTGCTGCGCAGTCAAAACATTAGAATTACTGACGCAAAGGGGAAAGGACCAGATTTTTTTGTGCCGTTGGGTTTCATGTTTTTTTCTCTTTTTTTTTTTCTCTTTTTTTTTTGGTACACGTCTGTATTTCTTACTAGACAGTTGCAATTTTTGGGAACGTTTTTTTCACTTTTCAGAGAGAGAGAGAGAGAGAGAGAGAGAGAGAACTCTGAAGAGTAATAGGTGATAGAGACACTCGATGAGATGACACGGATCCAATTTCAGGGTCTGGGAACTATTTTTTTTTTTTTCTTGAAGCTGTACTATCGTAAGACAAAGCCCAGAATACCTCACAGCTGAAATGTGCAGAAACTGGACTACCGCGGCACCAAGCGAGAACAGAGCATCACATCAACGAGCAAGAGGTGCTACTTATTTGCAGAACAGCTTGTATAAAACGGCTCTGAGGCAGGGGAAATACAGAGGGAAGTGAACATGAAAGGCCTTTTGATGCTGCGAGGTTGCCGACAAGCTGTGAAATATTTCTGGGAACTTGGGAGAACTGCATACTGGAGACGAGAAGTCTTTGGAGAAATGGTTTACAAGTACAGAGGGGGGAAAAGGGAACAATATGCCGGTAGGGTATGGTGTGTATTTTTTGTCTGCTACAATCTTGACTCCACTTTCATTTTTCTAAGTTTTCGTCCAACGAGCTGTGATTAGAACTCGTGCGGGGTGAGGACCCTCTTTGTGTATCGCCAGCACATTCTCCACACAGAAAGATGGCGTCTGGAAGGGGTGGGGAACTTGTGTTTGGTCGGACCCTACACCACAAGCAACAGTTTCCCACCGTCCAGCAACTTGTGCAATATTACCACTATATACTTGTGTCTTCATTGTCCCCCCCCTTTTTTTTTAGATACAGCTTAGGTGATTTTTTTTTATGAACAGCCTTTGCGAGGTTTGCATGCAGGATGGACCAGATGTGTGTGGTATGTTGAAGTGTGTGTGTGTGTGTGTGTGTGTGTGTGTGTGTGCAAGCGCGATTGTGTGATAGATATTCTCTGTGTGCTAAATATTTGGGGTCGGGAGAGATAAAAGAGAAGTGTGAAAATAGGTGACCAATTATGTACAGCACTGATTTCGTCATCAGTGTGCTTCCACAAATTCTGTTCCTTGCAGGCATAAATGTTGTGTCTTTCTTCAAAGCTCTGATTTCCTCATCTTTGAATTCTTGACGAAAGTAACAGAGCTGACGTGTATTTGTAGTAGAGGTGGAATGCCTTTTATCTCCTATCACAAAACTGTTTATTTCATTGATTGAATTTGTTAACACTGGAACTGTTACGACACAAAATCATAAAGATGAAAATGTTCTTTTTTTTTTTTTTTTTTCCCCTGTAAAGAACACTGAAAATGCCAAACTACCGCTGTTAGCTGCACTTCAGCTTTGTTTTGTCTCGGTATGTATTTACGTCCAGCACAGTCTATTAGTATACAGAAACACTTCTTCTCCTACAAACATTGCCTTTGGCATTAAGCAGAATGTCTAAACACACACGGCCAAATCCACGTGTGAATACAATCTGCGTAAAAGCTATACTTGCTATTCTATCAACTTTTCCTCCAGACATGTTTTCGTAGTTTTTGATCTCAGAAGTGACTGGGGTTTGGTTTTTTAATCTTTCTTGCTAGGCGGTTGGAATAAAGGAACTTTTTTTTTTGTCTGTACTGTGATAACACGTTTAGAACTGTGCTTATTGTTACTTTATGCTTTTTAAGTGGGGCCTTTTTGCCGAGTCTTTCATTCTCATTACCTTGATGTTGTAATAGTGTCCACGCTGGTTGCTCATCCTGCGTTTACCTCTTGTCGTTTCTGGTTCTTCATTCGTCCGCATCTCTCTCTCTCTCTCTCTCTCTCTCTCTCTCTCTCTCTCCTTTTCATAAACCAGTGAAAAATCTAAATGTCTCAGCCACAGACTGATAGTGTTCTATTTGGCCCATACCGCAAATTAGATGGACCCAAGACCTATCCATTTTCCATCGCCCTGTAGAAGACCGTGCACACCCAGTCAAACTTCAACTGTCAGCTTCCAGGAAAGGAAATTGAGAGAGAGAGAGAGAGGAGGGGAGATTGAGAGAGAGAGAGAGAGGAGGGGGATTGAGAGAGAGAGAGAGAGAGAGAGAGAGAGAGAGAGAGAGAGAGAGAGAGAGAGAGAGAGAATATCCCAACATTTTGCTCTTTCTTCATTTTGTTTGTCATGCAAAGGTATGTAGAATTAAAATACAGCGGTACGTTTCTTTCTTGTAGCTATGGTATAAGTGATTAATGGAGAGAGATAGAGAGAGAGAAACAGAGATAGAGAGAGAGTGAGGGAGAGACAGAGAATCCTAGATCCCAATTTCCTCTTTGTCTCGTCAGTGAAAACAAGGTGAGCAATGGTCTGATGTCTGTCCCTGTATTCCAGGTTCCTGTAGAATGTCCTGTCTTATAAAACCATGGCATTGTTCCAGCAAGACCTTTAATCATCTTTTTTTTTTAGTTTTTTCTTCAACAAGAATCTTCGTTGTCTGGAATTCTTTGGCACCCATGGCCGATTTTTTCTCCTTCCTAAACGGCCCATACTGTAGCCGTCTTTCTGTGCTTCTCCGTCTCCTTCTATTAGTCCCTGTATCTGTCTTTTATCTGTATATGTCTGTCTGTCTAAACCAGTTTAAATCTGTTTCTGTCTGTCTGTCTGTCTGTCTCTCTCTCTCCCTCTCTCTCTCTCTCTCTCCTGGAGGAATACGTAGAATAGCAAGGCTGCACTCTTTCTGTGTCCACTCTCTCTGTTTCTTCTTCAATCTGTCTTCCCTATTTTGAGCTGCTTAGGCCCCCCCCCCCCCCCCCCCCCCCCCCCCCCCCCCCCCTCATCATTTCAGCCCCACCCCCCTTGTTCATGGACCTCCCTCTTCCGTCTGTGTCGTCTGCAGTCTTCCTCTCCTATCTCTGCCTTCTGCCTATCCCTTCTCTCCCCTCCCCTATCCCCACTCCCCTCCATCCTCCTCACTTCTCGGGTTTGCTCCTCCCCCCCCCCCCCCCCCCAGCCTAGCTTCCGTTCCCAACCTTTCTTCTATCTCGGCAGTTTCGTCTCTATCAACACGCAAAGTCAATCGATGATTTGTTTATAGAATTCCACACAAAGAAAGGGTACTTCCCACAAACGATGGCTTTGTATTGCTCTGGTTTATGTAGGATCTTTAGTGGATGCGAATTGAAGCGTGAAATCATGGATACATTGAAATCGTATCAAGGGAATTTTGTTGTAATTTGACACTGCCACTCAAGCATGGTTGGTTTATAGGCGTGATTTCCTCGTGTACCTCCTCCTTTAGACCCAGTTTCTGAAAGAGTTTGTACTTTGGACACAGCATGTAGCATCTGAGAATAAACCTCTGTTTATTTCCATACAAAAGTGTGTGTGTGTGTGTGTGTGTGTGTGTGTGTGTGTGTGTGTGTGTGTGTGTGTGTGTGTGTGTGCGTGCGTGCGTGTGTGTGTGTGTGTGTGTGTGTGTGTGTGTGTGTGTGTGCGCGCGCGCGGGGTCATCAGAACAATTGATTCTGATTGAACTCGCTGTGCAGAAGCAGAAGCAGAACGTAGTAAGCTCGTATCTATTAGACTGAGAAGTGGGCCAAACTAGCCACCAGCTTGAGGGAGACTGGCTTCCATCCAAGGACCTTGACACAGAGCTTGGATCGACTTGCAAAGTGAGACGACTGCAGGCGCAAATCTAAACAAGTCTTAAATAAGTGTTGGCGGACCGCCAGGAGAAACATGGACAAATGAGTCACAAGACAAAACACGACGCGTTTCGACCTCTTAGTCTTCTTCAGGCAAGATACAAAACAAAACAGGACAGTGAAAATGAACGAGCAATCACTTAGCTTTGATCGCTTAAGCGCAAGGTAGGCGTTGCATGTTTGAACCTACGATCTTGTCAAACGGCTTGCTATCCCTGGCAAGAAGAGGACCCACAACTTGTGACTGCTGCACTCTCTTCTTTTCCCAGCTCTCTGCCCCCCCCCCCCCCCCCCCTCACCCCCCCACGTCATCCGTCCTTTGTGACCGAGAGACCCCCCCCCCCCCCCCCCCCCAGCCGCTTGAGTATTACATCCATGGAGGTCGAGTCACTGGTCACGCTTTCAGCCAAAAACGCGTCACTTGGTCACGTTTGGCCCACTCACGTTTCACGGAGTCACGTTCCACTGGGTCACGTTCCACTGAGTCACGTTCCACCCAGTCACGCTTTCACCCAACCACGCTTTACCTGGTCACGTAATAACCCAGACACGTTCCACGCTTCACCCAGTCACGCTTTCACCCAACCACGCTTTAGCTGGTCACGTCATCACCCAGACACGTTCCACTGGGTCACGTTTTCCCAGTCACGCTTTCACCCCAACCACGCTTTAGCCTGGTCACGTAATAACCCAGACACGTTCCACTCAGTCACCCGTTTTACCAGGTCATTCTTTTTTTTTCCAGTCACGTTTTCAGCAGATCACACCGCGTTTCACCTAATCACGTTTCACCCGACCACGTTTCATCCCGTCACGTTTTATCTAATTAGGTTTTATTTGATTATGTTTCCCCATTTTTTGTTTTGTTTGTTTAGAAAGAAATTGATACAACGTTCGTACCTGGTCTCTCAAGATAGACGGGCGAAAGCGGAGCTTTCGGTTACCATCCGGCTGTCTTCATCAGCACTGTTTGACTGACGGGCTGAACTGCGTTCGGTGTAGGCGTCCGTGAGTCGAGCTCACGTCATGCGACCGAACTAGGGAATTGTAAACCGACGGCACACACACACACATACACACAATATTTCAGTTCAACGATCATCATTCAGGACAAATTGTTTCACCTCCAGCTTTTAACTAGTAAAAAGAAAAGAAAAGCAACCCTCCACTTGTTGGACGGCGGAAGAATTTTTATTTAAAGTCACGAAAGTGATTCAAGGGTAGACAAATCTGACACCTGATGAATTCCTTGAAGGCCACGCACAGCTAATATCAACGAAATGATCTCCTCGTATCACCATGGCTGCTTTGTTTTCTGGAAAGAAGGTTCAATGTGGACCAAAAGAGAAATACCTAGTGGAAAATAGGCAAAGAAAAAAGACCATTGCCCATACTCTCTTATCCCCCTCCCCCCGCCCTGTTTC
>JADBJO010000325.1:215000-222500 GCA_016801955.1 Conus betulinus | reverse complement strand
CGTGGAGAGTGTCCAGGGCCACTGGACCGGCCGCCTGCACATCTCGGCTGGGATGCCGTCCATGTCTGGTGCCTTACCACTGCTCGTCTGCTTCACTGCCTTAGTGATTTCCTCGAGGCTGGGTAGAAGGTCAAGCTCTTGCAGGGCCGGCTTCGCCGGGATAGCGTTCAAGGTTGAAGGGTCGACTGTGGACGGTCTGTTGAGTAAGGTGGAGAAATGTTCCCTCCAGCGTTGTGTGATGCTGTCCTTGTTTTTCAGCAGGGTCTTGGCATCTACAGACAGGAGTGGGGTGGTGCTGGGTCTCTGTGGTCCGTAGACAGCCTTGAACGAGTTGAAGAACTCTTTTTGGAGTAATCAGGTCGGCATATCGTTGAACCTCATCAGCTTTCCTGTCCCACCAGCAGTCTTGCATTGTGCGCAGTTCTCTCTGGGCTTTGCTCTGGAGGTGCTTGAAGCGATCCTTCTTGGAGATGGAGGATAGATCGTTCTGCCAGTTGATATAGGCAGTGTGTTTCTCTTCTAAGAGTTTGTTGATATCTTCATTGTTTTCATCAAACCAGTCCTGGTGGACATGCTTCTTGAGGCCAAGAGTGGCTTTGGCTGACTCTGTCACCGTCTGTTTGAACTGGTTCCATTGTTCTGTTGGGTCTCCAGTCAGCGGACCTTGAGCAGTCAGTCTCATCTAGGTGAGTTTGGAAATTTCTCTTTTTACGAAAGGATTCTGCAGCTTTGAGATGTTGAATTTGATCGAGCAGCCTTGGGCTTCCTGTGTTGGACTCCGGCTATGTGAAAATTGAAGACCGCCCTCACTAAACGGTGGTCTGTCCGACACTCAGCTCCTCGCATGGCTCTGGTGGTGATCATCACGTCCCGTGTATCCTGCCGTCGAAAATGACATAGTCTATACGATGCCACTGCTTGGACCTTGGATGCATCCACGTGGTTTTGTGTTTGTTGGCCAGTCTGAAGAGGGTGTTGGTGATGGTCAGACCATTCTCAGCGCACACAGTCAGGAGCAGTAGCCCGTTGCTGTTCATCTTGCCGACTCCCTGGGAACCCAGAACTCCCCCCCCCCCCCCCCCCCAGCTCTGGTGATCTGTCCCCACTCTTGCGTTGAAGTCCCCTAGGACTACTAGCTTGTCGCTTGCAGGAGTTGACTTCACAAGAGAGTCCAAGGTTTCATAAAATCTCTCCTTGTCTTCCTCACAGCTTGTGAGTGTGGGGGGGCGTAGGCACTGATGATGGTGACATGCCTGGGGCGACCGACGGGAAAAACGCAGCTTCATCAGTCGTTCGTTGATGCCGGTGGGGGAGATCAGGGAGTTGGTGTAGCAGAGTGTTGCGGATGGCATGGCAAATCCAACTCCATGCTGTCTGTCGTCATCTTCTGCTTTTCCCTTCCAGTAGTAGGTGTAGCCTCCCTCTGGTTCACAGATTGCTCCCTCCCCAGCAAAGCGAGTCTCGCTGAGCGCAGCAATGTCAATCCTGTATCGCGCCAGCTCTTTGGCTACAAGAGCAGTTCTTCTGTGAGGCCGTGTTGTGTCCTCTCTATCCAGCAATGTGCGCACGTTTCATGCACCGATATTGAGTCTTTTTTTCTTCTTTTTTTTTTTTTTTCTTTTCGACCGCTAAGAGGGTTAACTGCCAGCTGCGGCATGCTGGCCAGTTAGTTATAGGGCAGGGAATTTTTAGGACACCTTTTCTAGTCCCCTCCCTTACTTGGGTGAGCAGTGCTGTCCTGAAAAGGGCTGCTCAGACACACCTGGGATGCTACCGAACTCCACTGCTGCCCCGGGTACAATGGAGAGCGACCATCGTCCCAGGCCGCTTACGTGTGTAGGCTTGGAACTACGACTGCCAGTAGTAACTGCTACCTGTCGCTTCGTCCCGCCCCCGTCGCCGCAGGACTTTCTGAGTCAGGAGAGGGAAGAAAGAATGAGGGGATTGGTTTGGGGAAAGAAAGGGGGATCTGCACAAAAAACCTGTGCGTGAGTTGGTTTTTGGTGGGGAAGCTGTTGCACTGGAACAACCCCACCCTCTCGGCCGCTGAAGCCAGAGTCCAGTGTTACGACTGGGGGGCCTCCTCGGCTGCAGTGGATGGCCAGGTCTTCTTCCGTGCTCTGACGTGCCCTTCACACTCCACAGTGCGTTGTTGAAACCGCCCTCCAAGCCGTTGAATCAGTCACGTGATTTCCTCCGCCTTGTCCGCCGGGAACAAACTTCACATGCTAGGGTGAGCAAGTCCTAAAATCACCGAGGGTTTGAAACCCGTCGGCTACCCTCATCAGGTTCAACCAGCCTGCCAAAGCTGTTGCCCGGGGTGTGGCCGCTGCGCATGCTACAGCTACGGGGAGCCACTGATGAGAGTTGTTGAGTGCCATGTGGGAGCCAATAGTGGACGAGCTGTCCTGAAAAGGACATGGCAAGCCCCCCCCCCCACCCCCCCCTCCCACTAGAGGTACTGTCCCTCCATGACACCCCCTACACACCCCCTGGACAATAATAAATGATAAAAGACATCTTGCCTGTGAAAAATGAACAGTGAAAAAAAAATAACAGTGAAAACAGTCAATCCACGATACTTGAGACAAATATGCAGATAAATGAAACGCGACCCAAAACTCCGAATCACGTCCAATATCGCATTGAAAGACAGGACAATAAACACACAGCAGCAAAAAACAATAAAAAACACCCATTCCGCACACATCTGACATTTACTGAACGAGTCATTTTTTTTTGGGGGGGGGGGGCTGTATTGACAGACAAGATGACACATTTAAAAGAAAAAAGCGGTCTTGGGATGGGACTTGAATCAAGGAATAGAATTAGAAATTGTAAAATCTAAAGACAAAACTAATAAGACGTCTGAGGCTGGGTAAATAAAAGATCTTTAAGCTGTTGAAAATAAAGTTTGTGATAAGAGACTTACCTGTAAATGCTTTTGAGTTCTTCATGTATACTGTAAAATTTGTGAGCAATGAATGCTTCTGGGAAGAACGGAAACCCTCCCATGTGGAAAAAGATACACCCGAGGTTTCATCTTTTTCACATGGAAGTGATTTTTTTTCCTCACAGGAAAACACACAAACAAACCACTGCCGTGTGATTAGAGAATAAAAAACACAAGTTGATGCTTTCAAATCTTCGTGTATGCTGCCTAGTGTTAAAGTGTATAAAAAAGTAGAGAAAGAAAAATAAAAGCTTCTCTAAGGCTTGGAAAGAACACTCCGATGTAGTTTTTACAGGTACCATACATTTGGAACCATTATTACTCGAAAAAGCGAAACCTTGTTTTTGCGCAGAATACCATCACATTCCTTCAGTTTGAAAGGAAGGTCAAGGCTGGTTAGTGACATTAGCACTTTTGACACCCCCGTCACACCATACTTCCCACCGACGGCATTCTGTCAACATATGACATGTGCCCAAGAAACACGCTGACTGGAAACACGAGATGGTAGACACTGAGGAGTGGGACACACTGCACTGGGCATTGGGGGGGGGGGGGGGGGGGGGGGGGGGGGGGCTTCTCTGAGACTTGTTGGAACTCAGAACGCGGAAGGTCAATGAAGACTTTTGACAAAAACAAGTGGATTTGTTGGTTTCATTGCTAGCCTGTTTTGGGCTCAAATGTGTAAACGTGGGAGTCGGTGTAATTACACATACTTTTGGTTGACTGAGAGAGAGAGAGAGAGAGAGAGAGAGAGAGAGAGAGAGAGAGAGAGAGAGAGAGAGAGAGAGAGAGAGAGACAGAGAGAGTATATGTGCGTGCATGTCTCTCTCTCTCTCTCTCTCTCTCTCTCTCTCTCTCTCTCTCTCTCTCTGTGCGTGTGTACGCGCGCGCGCGTGCGCGCGCGTGTGTGTGCGTACGTGCGTACGTGCGAGTGTGTGTGTGTGTGTGTGTGTGTGTGTGTGGTGTGTGTGTGTGTGTGTGTGTGTGTGTGTGTGTGTGTGTGCGTGCGTGCGTGCGTACGTGCGTGCGAGTGTGTGTGTGTGTGTGTGTGTGTGTGTGTGTGTGTGTGTGTGTGTGTGTGTGTGTGTGTGGTGTGTGAGACCATCACTGGACAGCAGCCTAGGCAGCACTTTGTCCAGAAACGTTTGTCATCGACGATGAGGTGAATGCCCGGCTCGCTCGCCAAAGCTGGTGCCGCTTCTGGGCAGACTCCACAAGAACGTATGGAGCAGAGAGAGACATCACCCTAGAGACCAAGATCAAGGTGTATCGGGCCATAGTTCTCACCACACTGCTCTATGGCTGTGAAACATGGACGGTTTACCAGCGCACGCCAGGAAACTGAACCATTTCCACACCACCTGCCTCAGAAGACTCATGGGCATTAAGTGGCAAGATAAGATTCCGGACACTGAAGTCCTCACTTGTGCTGGCCTGCCTAGCATCTTCACCATCCTGATGCAGTCACAGCTTCGCTGGGCAGGTCCCGTAGTTCGCATGCCAGACCCACAGTTGCCAAAGAAACTATTGTTTGGGCGAACCACAACAAGGATAACGCTCTCATGGAGGCCAGAAGAAACGTTTCAAAGACAACACAAATCTTCCTGAAGGTCTTCAACATCAGCCACACAACATGGGGATCAGACTGCCCAGGACAGAGACGGGTGGCGATCAGTTGTCAGCAAAGGTGCAGAAACCTGTGAAAGCAACAGAATTGCTGCAGCGCAGGAGCGCATGATCAGGAAGACCATGTGTCAACAGATCTCCAACTGCCGCCACCATCCCCTGTCCGTACTGTGATAGGTCTTTTCCGGGCGCAGATCGGCCTTGCCAGCCATCTACGCACTCACCCCCGATCCCAGGATGACTAGATGGTCTTCGTCGTCTCGACGGACAGACACAAACACATGTGTGTGTGTGTGCACGAGCACGTGCATTTGTGCATGCATGTGTGCATCCATGTGTGTGTCTCAGCGGTAAAACACTTACATTAGCATTTTTCAAACAACCATAAGCAGGCATATTAGCCCACTAATTCGGCAGAGAATGGTAATTATTGTTAAGACCTTTTTCAGCCATTCTAGGTCAAAGATATTAACACACTGTAACTGCCATAAATATGAATTTAGCATTTTCAGTGATAGTCTTAGTATAGTTACATCGTCCTTTTCTTATATTTTCTTACAGTTATATGTCCTTGTCCCATAGTTTCAATGTAGCCAAATTGTCCTTTCCTTTGACATTTTGGTCATATTCAGTGATTACTATGTTGTCTCAGCTCTAAACACAGAGAAACCACACGGTAAATGATAATATAGCGAAATATAACGACAAATGTTACATTTCTGTTTTGTGAATATGGGACCATTTTAACCCATAGTACCAGGCAGACTTGCAAATCAAATTCAACATTGTATGAAATATAAGACCAGCATACGCCACTCATAGATATATCTTGCAAAAGATAGTTAAGTAAGATGTATTCAGTAGATATATTTTGCAAAATATAGCTACTTCAGATAGAATCAATGTGTGAGTTATTGTGATAGCTACGTCAGATATAATCAATGTGTGAGTTATGGTGATAGCTACGTCAGATAAAATCAATGTGTGAGTTATGGTGATAGCTACGTCAGATATAATCAATGTGTGAGTTATGGTGATAGCTACGTCAGATATAATCAATGTGTGAGCTATGGTGATAGCTACGTCATATATAATCAATGTGAGAGTTATGGTGAATCAAGTCAAAGAGGTCACATTAAATTGCCAGTTTCAAGATAACGAGTTTCAACATTCACAATTCTTGAAAAAGCTTTTATCTTTGAGTACATAATCAGTTCTAAATTGTTGCAAAAAAATGATAGATAATTAGCTCTATATCAGGGAACATCCAAAAAGCACAGCAGATTAAGATGTTATCTACATTACATCAAATGAAAACGTCATTCAGTTCAACAAAGTTGGTGACACACATTTGAAATACGTCAGAATTAAAACGTGAGCTTTCAAGTATACCAAATCGAGAGTAAGAGAGTGCGGATAGACGAAAATGGGTGCGTAGGCGAAGGAAAGAGAAAGCAAAGAGTAAGAGGGGAGTATATGGGTGAGGTCTGAGTGTGTGTGTGTGTGTGTGGGGGGGGGGGGGGGGGGGGGGGGGGGGGGAGGTTAATGAGGAGCTAGGAGAGAGGGATGTTGCACATGGCAATTGCTTAATATGCCAACCGGTTGTCACGATCACAGCATCACGGCTGTTTTTACCAGTGGTAGGTGAAAAAAAAAAAAAAAAAAAAAAAAAAAAAAAAAAAAGGGAAAGAAGACACGACTGAGACAGAGACAGCAGTGGAGGGGAGGAGGAGGAGGTGGGGGCAATGGGGCGGGGGGGGGGGGGGGGGGGGGATAAAGAGACGTGATTTAAGTATCACATGAATTAGCGGAACAGAGGAACCCATCAAAATTAAGTCCGGTACTACTGAGTGCAGTTCTGGCAGCTGTATGCTCTTTGCAGGTTGATCATCTTTGTTGGTATGCTGTCTACCACTGCAGTTGCCAGATATGTCTAACCTAGTGCGTGATCATATGAAAAATTAATATCATTGTTTTTATTGTCGTTTTTGAAAGAGTGCATTTCTTCAGCAACAGAATGTTGGTGGTCACACAGGAAAAAGAGACCGGAAGCTGTTGAGGAGGAAGTGGGAAAGAAAAATAGGGTAGGGGTGGAGGTGGGGGTGTGTCTGATCATCATGGCACTGGCGTCACTCTGTGGTATTGGTTTTACTTCATTTAGGCATTACAGTGCTAAAAATGCCATATGGGAGAGAACAGAAACATTCAGGCTTCTTGAATTAGTATACTTCAAGAACATGTAGACAAGATCATTTCTAAATACAGTTACACTGCTTGTCTGAAGGTGAAATGCAAATGAACGCACAAATCCACATTTCTTTAATGCACAATGTGAAACTGACATGCGAGTTTTCGGCAAAAAGATTTTCTTCAGACAATGCAAACAGCAGACATCAAATAAGTTTGAAACAATACTCGTCACAGCGCAATACAAATCAACGCTTATTGAAGACGCAATACGAAACAGTCATGCTAACTTTTGACAAATATGTTTTTCCCTCCTACCTAAAATTTGTATTTCTTCCTTTTCCCCCTTTTTTGTGGATCCTCCATTCTGCTACATTTTTTCCACATTTTTTTCCTCTCCGTTCTAGACACACACTAACCGCAAAATGTCCGTATGTCCTTCAACGGATGGGCATTTACTCGCTGAAATTAATGTCGTTTGATACAAGATGTCTGGGTTTATTCATGACAAATGTGTTTTTTTATTCACGTTACAAACAACAACCCCCCCCCCCCCAAAAAAAAACAAACAAACAAACAAAAAAAGCAAGCAAACAAACACAAAACAAAACAAAACAAAAACAACCAAAACAAAACAAAAAACAAAAACAAAAACAAAACAAAACAAAAAAAAACAAACAAAACAAAACAAAATAAAAAACAGAAAAAAAAAAACGCAAAAAAAAAACTAC
>JADBJO010000325.1:195000-205000 GCA_016801955.1 Conus betulinus | reverse complement strand
GAGACAGAGAGGGAATAGATCGGTACCAACTGCGTGAAGATTGGTGGAAATGGTCACTATCTGTGTGGTTAATTGGGGTGTAGAGGGGATTGTCACTATCTGTGTGGTTAATTGGAGTGTAGAGGAAATGGTCACTATCTGTGTTGTTAATAGAGGGAATGGTCACTATCTGTGTGGTTAATTGGGGTGTAGAGGGAATGGTCACTATCTGTGTGGTTAATTGGGGTGTAGAGGGAATGGTCACAATCTGTGTGGTTAATTGGGGTGTAGAGGAAATGGTCACTATCTGTGTGGTTAATTGGGGGTGTAGAGGGAATGGTCACTATCAGTGTGGTAAATTGGGGTGTAGAGAGAGAATGGTCACAATGTGTATGGTAAATTGGGGTGTGTAGAGGGAATGGTCACAATCTGTGTGGTTAATTGGGGGTGTAGAGGGAATGGTCACAATCTGTGTGGTTAATTGGGGTGTAGAGGGAATGGTCACAATCTGTATGGTAAATTGGGATGTAGAGGAAATGGTCACAATCTGTGTGGTTAATTAGGGTGTAGAGGAAATGGTCACAATCTGTGTGGTTAATTGGGGTGTAGAGGGAATGGTCACTATCTGTGTGGTTAATTGGGGTGTAGAGGGAATGGTCACTATCTGTGTGGTTAATTGGGGTGTAGAGGGAATGGTCACAATCTGTGTGGTTAATTGGGGTGTAGAGGGAATGGCCACTATCTGTGTGGTTAATTGGGGTGTAGAGGGAATGGCCACTATCTGTGTGGTTAATTGGGGTGTAGAGGGAATGGCCACTATCTGTGTGGTTAATTGGGGTGTGTAGAGGGAATGGTCACAATCTGTGTGGTTAATTGGGGTGTAGAGGGAATGGTCACAATCTGTGTGGTTAATTGGGGTGTAGAGGGAATGGTCACAATCTGTGTGGTTAATTGGGGTGTAGAGGGGATGGCCACTATCTGTGTGGTTAATTGGGGTGTAGAGGGAATGGTCACAATCTGTGTGGTTATTTGGGGTGTAAAGGGAATGGTCACAATCTGTGTGGTTAATTGGGGTGTAGAGGGGTATGGCCACTGTCTGTGTGGTTAATTGGGGTGTAGAGGGTATGGCCACTATCTGTGTGGTTAATTGGGGTGTAGAGGGTATGGTCACTATCTGTGTGTGGTAATTGGGGTGTAGAGGGAAAAGGCATGGTGAGGTGAGAGATAAGCAGTGGTAGAAATGGTTATGAGGAGTTGCAAATGGAGGGGCGTGGGAGGGTAACCTGGGACGGGTGAATAATAATAATAATAATAATGATGATAACAACAACAACAACAACAGCAATAATAATAATAATAATAACAATAATTTTTATTATTTTCATTATCGTTTATGAATACTTATATAGCGCCTATCCTCGGCTACAGACCAAGCTCTAAGCGCTTTCCAATCCACATTCGCTTACACAACGGGCTGCCTACCTGGTTAGGGCTGACTGAAGAGCTGCCAACCAGCGCTTCATTCAGTCGTTTCCCGTGTCATCCAGTCCGTATCACTCAATATCGTTCACTCAGTTCCCTTACTCCCTTCATTCTTTCCATTTCTCACGCAGGGGTGCATGCTATGTGTAACGTGTCGTCCATACCAACGGCCAAACTGGCCTTCTCTTCCGAAAGTTGGTGATGGGATTTTTTTTTTTTTTTTACGTGTGTGCAAGACGTTATGTGTTGCGTTTCACACACGGAACCTCGGTTTATAGTCTCATTCGAAGGACTCCTAAAGAAGGACCGTGAAGAAGGGTGTTGTGTAGCAGTGTGGCAGAGAGGATTTACAGATGCTTGTCTGTTGTAAAACCCTGCCTTCGTCAGGCCGTCACGTCGTCCTTTGCCTTTAACACTGTCCCTCTCGCTGTGCACGCACACACACATGCTTTGGGCCATACACACCGCTCCTTTCGTGAGCGGGGTTATTGACCGTCTCTGTCTACGGCTATTCTGGTTGCTCTGTAGCCGTGGTGAAGACACAAACAAGTCGAGTGCTCTCTCTCTCTCTCTCTCTCTCTCTCTCTCTCTCTCTCTCTCTGTAATGGCTGACCCTCGGGCTTTGACTTGTCCGCCCTGAGTTTGTTGTCGGTGCTGGCACGTGTCTCGGCATTCCTTCCAGAAATCATAGCAGACAATATAGTGACGGCCACTGGGGAATGTCCGTCCGCACTGACACACACACACACACACACACACACACCCACACACACACGCACGCACACACACACACGCACGCACACACAAACACGCACCTCTCACGCACGCACGCACGTACACGCGCACGCCACGCACACACACACACTGCACACACACACACACACACACACACACACACACACACACACAGAGAGAGAGAGAGAGAGAGAGAGAGATTTCTCACGAAGGGTGCATTCAGATGTGTGTCCTCGTGTCGTCCTACCAACGGAAAATATGGCCAGGCGAGAGAACAGAGAAGAGAGAGAAGAGAGAGAGAGAGAGAGATAGAGAGAGAGAGAGGAAGAGAGAGAGAGAGAGAGAGAGAGTTAGGCCTCCCTGGCAGAGAGGGGATATACAGATTGCGTGTCTGTTCTCCGGAGAGAGAGAGGCTGTCACGAGAAAGGGCAAAGGAGAGAGACTCAGGGAGACAAGACAAGACAAATGTTTTTTATTGTCATAGACCGCATTACAGAGCTCCTTAAGGAGAAGAGGGGTGAACATGAACAAGAGTATGAGAGTTCGGGCTGGCACGTGTCTCGGCATTCCTTCCAGAATATCAATAGTGACGGCACTGGGGAATGTCCGTCCGCAAGGACACACACAACACACACGGCACGCACACACTACACACGAACACACACAAACACGCAAGCACAACCGAATCGCGCGTGAAACGCACACGGACCACAACACACACACACACACACCAAGATGACACGCGCGCGCGCCACAGACAGCACTCACCCACAAGACAAGACAAATGTTTATTGTCATAGCATACAGCCTTAAGACAAGATGAACATGAACAATTGTATGCAGTATAGTTACTTACTGATTTCACATGCATAAACATACATGCACATACAAACGCGCGCGCGCCACAGACAGCACCCACCCACCCACCCATTGATACAGGATCACACTTGAACTTTCTTCTTTTTTCTTTTATCGCCCGCACATTATTCTAACTTTCTCTTTCTTATCTTCATTGCCTGTGCTATAAAGGATTTCAGTATGGCACATTTTTTACGGATATCGTCATAAGTGGTACAGTAAAATAAACATGAATTTCATTTTCGAATCCATTTCCACATGACGGGCAATTAATATCTGTTTGGTCATTTCGAAACCACTGAATACAGTTTTTAAGACCACAAACTCGGAGTCGAAATCTTGAAAAGCTTTCTCTATGCCACTTATTAGTAACACACATGACAAATATTTTTCAGACTCAAAGACATTTTTGAAAGAATGAAACCATCTATATTTATCATTTTCCTCCAACTCAGAATGCCAATTCTGTTTAAAGCAGGAAATAAGCGTATCTTTCAACTCTAGAATAAAAGCAGATTCACACCCAACACCTTGACTCAACCCAAACTATGCCATACCCATTTTCCATCAAAACTTTTTGTACTTGATGCCCAATTAAAGTGACCAGATTCATGCTGCCTTAACAGCATTCATATGCCTGTCTACATATTCTTGACATGGGCAGTGACACGAGTTTTAACCAGTATTTGATACACTTTATTGATGTCCTAAGATACAGTGGGTATCTTCCGGTTTCCTCAAACACCAGATTGTTTGAAGCATGCAGGGGGACATTTAGGAATCTTTTTATAGCAAAGGTGGGTACAGTTTCGATTTGTCTACAATCATTTTCTAGACCCCAGACTTCAGCTGCATATGTTAAGAGGTTCAATTTGCGAATCAAAGGGTTTCCAGAACAAACGTGCATCTATTGATCTCAGCTTTTTTCAGGGACTTCATGATTTTTATAACTCATTTTTTTCCCCTTTCTACAGGGTTCCGACAGAGCAGAACTTACACTTAATTTTGTCGTAAAGAGCATGCCCAAGTATCTGTAAGAATTCGTTACTTTAACCAGTTCATTCCCATAGTACCACATTTTTCCATAGAGGCTAAATGTTCCCCCCCCCCCCTTCCCTAAAAATCATTACGTTTGTCTTTTCAAGGTTAACAGTTAAAGCCAAACGGTCAGCTTCTCTTTTTAAACAGTTCAGTTGATTTTGAAGTCCAATGACTGTATCAGACACCAGAACAACATCATCCGCAAATAACAATAGAAATATTTCAGTAGCACCAGGAATTAACTGAATACCATGTTTTCCGCTTTTGACAAATCAGTGGCCAGTTCATTTATAAAGAAAGAAAATAATTGGGGACTCAGCAGACAGCCTTGTTTCACACCTCTAGGACATTCAAAGCAATCAGAGTAATTACACTTGTCACGCACACATGCCAAAAAAACTTTATCGTATATGCTTCTAAGGGCATTATACAGTTTACCTTTTACACCATTTTTTCCTCATAATCGCCCAAAGCACATTTCTGTTTACTGAATCAAATGCCTTTCTAAAATCGACAAAAGCAACAGTTTTTTTTTTTGTTTGTTTGTTTTTTTTTTTTTGCAAAAACTTCTCAACAATTGCATACAAAGTGAAAATATGATCGACAGTACTGTACCCTGCTCTAAAACCTGCTTGCTCTTCCATGATCTTGCTTTCTTGTTCTGCCCATTTCGTTATTCTTTTATTTAGTATCTGTGTAGAAACTTTACTCATAACACTTGTTAGGGCAATACCACGATAATTGTCTGGCTGGTTTACGTCTCCTTTCTTATGCAAAGGTACAATAATAGATTTAGACCATTCAATAGGAAAGACTCCCATATCAAACAGCTTATTAAAGTAAACAACGAGGAAATCAACAACTGAGGCATCAGCATGTTTTAACATTTCAGTAACGATTTTTGTCTGGCCCTGCGCTTTTCCCGGCTTTGAGTTTACCTATACTGGCGAAACCCTCCTGCCTTTTAATAGGGCTATTAAACATTATGTCTGATGTGTTATCATTAGTATCTTCCGTGACATCAATTTCCCCAGTTTGTTCCTCGCAATTTGTTTCATTGAATACACTAAAAAAAAAGTTTATATACCATTGTTCTGAAGTGATTGCGTTATAAATAGCCGATTTTCTGTTCACTGATCGAATTGTTTGCCAAAACAGCTTAGGATCGTTAATGGACTGCTGCAATTTTTCTGATCTCGCTGGGTCAAAATCATTTTTTCTTTTTGTTAAGTAAATATTTATATTCTTTCCTTTCTTTAACATACGCTTCTTTCTTTTCATGGTTATATTTCTTTAACCGTTTAAATATCCTTAACGATTGTCTTACCTTTCTCTTTTTCCTCTCACATTCGTCATCAAACCAGCTGCTTTTCTTTTTGCCTGTTCCTACTTTTCTGATCATGCACGCAGCAGCAGCGCTGCACAGTGAATTTGTAAATGTTGCTATGGAATTGTTAATGTTTGTATCGAGTTCCGTATAAGCATTCTGTAGGCATTGTTTAAAGTGTACAGACTGTTGTTCTTCTTCGTACTGAAATGCATAGTATTCAGACATATGATGCGATTTTCAGTACTACCATTTTCAACATCACAATCTCTATTGCTATCAGTTTCCGTACAAACATTCTTCCATTTAAAATTCCACAGGTAAATGCCATGAGTCAATTTTATCGCTGACGTATAAATCACAAGACTGTGTAAAAAACATATCTTCTGAGATGACTACATAATCTATCACACTGCAGCCATGCGGCGAAACATATGTGAACTCACCATTAGAGTCACTAGGGCATAAAACCATTGGCTATATGATGCAATTTAACTGAAAACACATATTTAATAAGGATTTGCCAAAATTATTGCTACAAACATCTTTTGATTTCCTCTTCAACCCCCCAATCACAATGTTTTCATCCATGACGTCGTAATCAGAATTGGGAGAATAATTCAACATTGATTCGAGTCTAGTTTGATCACAAGCTGTTCTGGCAGTAAGGTCACCAACTATCATAACATGAAAATCATGATTTTCTGTAATCTGTAGAATACTTTCCTCCAAAATAACAATACCGTCTTTAATTTCCATTTGGTCATACAACGGTCCATTTTCTGGAACAACATAACAGCCAAGTAAAAGAATATCTTTATCCTGGTTGAACACAGATTTGTCAACTCTAACAGCAACAGTATTATAACAGTTTTACCTCGACCCTCGACACAAAGCTATCTAATGACTTTCTTAATAGGAGCAAAACACCGCCTGAAATCAACCATGTCGAGAGAGCTTTCTGGCTGGGGCAACAAACTTGACATGATCATGAAAAACACCATTAAGGTCAAAGGTATTATCCACAAAAGTTTCAGTCAGACAAACAATATCAAAAGAAGAAACATAATTCATGAATGACATATCACTGAACTTAGAGTACAGGTTTTCTACATTATATACAAGGAAAGTCAATTCATCAAGATGACCCTGCCTGTCCTATGGATTAGTCCGTGTTGATCGCCGAGGCCTGGTGGGGTTGTTGCCGGGACACTTGTTGACAGGGGAGGACTGGCTGGAACGGGGCTGAGTCACGTTTACTCCAGTGTGTCGACTGCCACCATTTCTGTTGTCACTGTGGCCACTACGCACATTGCTCTCACCACCAGCACGGGCGCTGTTGTCACCGCAACGCGCTCTGTCGTTAACGACGTACCACTGACACCACCACAAGCACCACCACCACACCACCACCACCACCACCACCACGAGCACTACTGACACTGCCAAGAGCTCTACTGACACCATCACGTGCAGTGCTCTCACCACCACGTGCACTGCTCTCAGCACCACGTGCACTGCTCTCAGCACCACGTGCGCTGCTCTCAGCACCACGTGCACTGCTCTCAGCACCACGTGCACTGCTCTCAGCACCACGTGCACTGCTCTCAGCACCACGTGCACTGCTCTCACCACCACGTGCACTGCTCTCAGCACCACGTGCACTGCTCAACCACGTGCACTACCGTATCCACCACGTGCAGTGCTTTCAGTACCAAATGCACTGCCGTATCCACCACGTGCACTACCGTATCCATCGCGTGTACTGCCGTATCCACCATGTGCAGTGCCATATCCACCTCGCGCGCTGTTACGTCGACTCTCCCTGTTGGAGCGAGGAGAAGAATCCCCCCACTCGCCGATGACCTCCGCTGATGTTGAGATCTATGCCCTCATGACCTCCGCGACGCGATGCGTTGTACTCGGGCTGTTCCGTGGCCGGGTTGTTGGTTGGCGTATCTCCGGCGTCGGTGGCGTCGTCGTTTGTTGCTGCTGCTACTTCAGCGTAAGTCCTGGAATCAGGCCTTGGCACCACCATCAGCTTTCCCTCGCTTGAAGAATGCGACCTTCCCCTCCTTCTTCGCCTCCGCAACGATGCCGGCCTGCTTCCTGGTGAGGTCGTTGGCCACCCTCACACCTTGCCCCTCCAACCTGGCTCGGTACTCCCGGTTCGTGATGACTGCCATCTTGTCCCTCCACCGACTGAATTTGACAATCATGGGCTTTGGCTGGCCATTTCTGCTTTCGCCCACTCCATGAACTCGTGCAATGTCATCTGCCGTCCATTGCTTCGGTGCTTCCACACTGTTCAGTGTGTCAACAACCAGTCTGGCACAGGAGTCATAGCTCTCGAATGGTTCTGTCTGTGGCACACCAAACAAACGTAAATTATCCCTTCTGGAGAAAGCTTCCAGAATATCACAGTGTTCTCTTAGACCATCTAGATAGTTTCTATTTCAGAAAACAACGTGGAAACATTGTCCTCGTTCTGAGAGAGAGAGAGAGAGAGAGAGAGAGAGAGAGAGAGAGAGAGAGAGAGAGAGGGGGGGGGGGGGGTCGGTCTGTCGAAGTCAGACAGCTGTCCATCCCATAACCCCATGCGGGCGTGGAGCCATCCTCAGATGCCTGACATTGACAGCCAGTCCAGGACCCTCGTTTCCTAGACAGACAAGACAAGGCGGTTGTTTCCTCGTCGTGGGTCTTTTCGAAAACAACCATATCGTTTACTGGAGACAGTCTGCAGCTAGTATTCTAACAGACAGCCTTCAACAGGTAGCCCCCTTCAGAGAGAAGGTAGCTCCCAGATAGATATGCACTGAGACAGACAGAGATAGACAGAGAGACAGAGGAGAGACGGCAGAGAGAGTGTAGAGAGACATGGAACCAGAGATCTACAGAGGGTAAGAAAAACAGGACGGTCTAGAACATTCTACAGATGGACCAGAGACATCTACAGTACAAATCAGGACAGACAGACTACAGACAGATCAGACAGACAGACAGACAAATCAAGAACAGCACATATCTGCAGGATCACACACATCGACGGCATGGTAAACAAGCCTATCAAAGTCAAGCTCTTCGTGTAGAAAAGACATGGAACCAGGTGAAGATCTACAGTATGGGTAAGAAAAAAACAGGACGTCTAGAAATTCTACACAGTATGGACCAGGAACAGCACATATCTACAGCACAAATCAGGAACAGCACATATCTACAGCACAAAAATCAGGAACAGCACATATCTACAGCACAAATCAGGAACAGCGGATATCTACAGTACAAATCAGTAACAGCAATCAGGAACAATCAGGACAGCATCTACAGTACAAATCAGGAACAGCACATATCTACTACAGTACAAATCAGGAACAGCAGCACATATCTACAGTACAAATCAGGAACAGCACATATCTACAGTACAAATCAGGAACAGCACATATCTACAGTACAAATCAGGAACAGCACATATCTACAGTACAAATCAGGAACAGCACATATCTACAGTACAAATCAGGAACAGCACATATCTACAGTACAAATCAGGAACAGCACATATCTACAGTACAAATCAGGAACAGCACACATCTACAGGACAGCACATCAGGTACAAATCAGCGTATATTTACTGTACAAATCAGGAACAGCACATATCTACAGTACAAATCAGGAACAGCAGATATCTACAGTACAAATCAGGAACAGCGTATATCTACAGTACAAATCAGGAACAGCGGATATCTAAAAATCAGAACAGCGGATATCTAAAACAGAAATTTGGAAGTTCTGGACATCTACAGAGCAAGTCATGCATTGCAAGACATCTACAGCATAAATCAGGAGGAACAAGACTTCTGCAGCATAAATTATTATCATTCTTCTTCTTCTTCTTCTTCTTCTTCTTCCTCTCAAATCATTGTATTATGAACACTTACTTAGCGCCTATTCTCGGCTAGCAACCAAGCTCTAAGCGCTTTACAATCCACATTCGTTTACAAACGGGGATGTCAGCTTTGGTGGTACCGACTGAAGAGCTGCCAGCTGGCGCTTCATTCAGTCGTTTCCCAATATCGACAGTACAAAATCAGTACAAATCAGTACTACATGGCATCTACAGTACAAATCAGGTACTGCATGACATCTACTACACAAAATCAGGTACATACATGACATCTACAGTACAAATCAGGTACTACATGACATCTACAGTACAAACCAGGTATTACATGACATCTACAGTACAAATCAGGTACTATGAAGACAAATCTACAGTACAAATCAGGTACTACATGACATCTACAGTACAAATCAGGTACTACTACAGGACATCTACAGTACAAATCAGGTACAGGTACTACATGACATGACATCTACAGTACAAATCAGGTACCAGGTACTGAATGATGACATCTACAGTACAAACAGGTACTACTACATGACACCTACAGTACAAATCAGGTACTGCAATGACATCTACAGTACAAACCAGGTACTGCATGACATCTACAGTGCAAATCACAGTACAGCAAGGTACTCATGACATCTACAGTACAAATCAGGTACTGCATGCACAGACCT
>JADBJO010000325.1:182500-190000 GCA_016801955.1 Conus betulinus | reverse complement strand
GTGGATTCCTTTCATTGCTCAGCTTGACTGTTTTGCTGTGGAGAGAGAGCGAGAGAGAGAGAGAGACGAGAGAGAGAGAGAGAGAGAGAGAGAGAGAGAGAGAGAGAGAGAGGGAAGAGAGAGAGAGAGGTGCCGTGTAACAGTCTTAGCGGCGATGGCGATGATGTGTTAATGGTAGTGATATCAATCCTAACAATCGTATTAATGATGATAAAGTTAACACCTATCGTGAAGGTAATGGTATAATGGTACCGATAATAAAAGCATGATGCAGAAATATATTTATAATAATAATAATAAGAAGAAGAAGAAGAAGAAGAAGAAGAAGAAACAAGAAAAGAAGAAGAAGAAGAAATAAACAAAATGAAATAAAATAAATAAGAAACAAAAAAACAGAAAAAGAAAATAAATTGAATAAAAAAAAAATAGAAAATGATAATAAAATAATAATAATAATGAAATGATAATAATGATCATCATCATCATCATCATCATCATCAATATAAAAATAGATAAACAGAAAAAAAAAAAACATATTTATAATAGTAAAGATGACACACGTACTAATACTAATACTAAGGGAAAAAACAAGGGGTGAGAGGGGAGGACAGGAAAGAACAAAAAGGAGATGGAAGGTATAATTATGGAAGGATGGAATTTGATCGGTATTTTAATAATAATTATTATGATATGATATAATATGAATTAATACTTTAATATCTCAAAAGATGAGAAATTAAGTTAGGTGCGTAATAAACAGTATCACAAGACACACATGTATATACAAGAATCATCACAATCAAGTGGCCACCTTATAGAATTTACATGTACAGTCCAACACCCCCACCCTCCAACACACACACAACACACACACACACCACACACAACACACACACACACACACACACACACCACACACACACACAACACACACACACACACTACACACACACACACACACACACTCACTCACTCACTCACTCACACCACCCCAACGCACCGCACACAAACACACACACACACACACACACACACACACACACACACACACACACACACACACACACACACACACACACCACCATAATCATTTGGAAAACCTCATACACATGCATATACACAAGCACGCTCTTAGGCTTACACTCACAAGCAGATATATATGTATACACACACAAGCACAATATATGCAAAACATATTTCGCACAAGCACACACATACACCCTCAACCACCCCACACCCTCTCTCTCCCCCCTCATCTCTATCTCCCTCCCTCCCTCCTTCACACCACTAAGCATGAAAAAGTGGTACAAAAGACATCATGAATTTAGCAGATTGATCGATCTGGGTATAAAAGTTTTTTTGTGCTCCAGATTTGACTCTAAGGGTCCTAAAACGACGTCCAATGGTAACATTTTGTAATATTTTGCTAAAACATGGCTATCATCACTGGCAATCTTTCTTGCTTTCCTCTCCACTCGTCTGTCATACATTCTTGCATTCCACTTGCTTCCTTCCTATCACTTTGCTGCACACATTCACCACATCATTCAATACTCCGCTTGCTCTTCACACCCAAACTTCCATACCAGCACATAAAAGAAGCAGTCAGAAATAACTCAACACAACATCTGTAATATGTTCGTAAGATTGCAGGGTAACCCAGAGGTTTGTTGTTTGGAAACAGTTAAGACATTGTTTCTGTCGGGATAATCATGTCTTCACAAAAAAAGGATATAGTCAGTAACCCCCTCTGCCGCTTCATGCACATGTTGGACGTGGTCAGTCAGCACACTCCAGTCAGCACACTCCAGTCAGTTGCATTCAAAACATCCTCTCAGCTCATCCACACTCTCAGCCGTCCATACTTTCACACTCTTCCTCACAACAGGCTCAGTTTGTATTTTAGTTTGTACGCAGGGATCAATTGCTCAGTATTATGGTCCAGACAAACCAGCAGGCGGCAAACAAAAAGATTGAAATGCACCAGGGATGTTTCCATAGCACAAGTCAATTGTGTTATCAATCCCGCGTGGGACAGGTTACATACTGCTTAAAAAGAAGGAAGAATTTTTTTCAAGTCACAATGGTGAAAGTTATTAGTTTTGATAATAATTGTGATTGTAACAATATAGTGTTTCTACGTCGACGGATGAAGCATTGATTCTGATATTCTACGGTTACAGCCTCTTGGCACAAGACGGCAGCATGATGGTGTCGACAAGTCGTCAGAGGGGACTCAGCCACTCCTTTTGCCTTGGTCCGGAGTAATGATACGAGACCCAGGATCTTCACACTGACAACCATACAACTGTTATTGTATGGATTCTTTTTATTGCCCACGCTTGACTACCACAAACTGGGAAGAGCGAGAGGGAGAAAGACTAGAGCGAGAGAGAGAGAAGAGAGAGGAGAGAGAGATAGAAAGAGAGAGAGAGAGCGTGTCGTTAAATTATTTTGAGAGAGAGAGAGAGCAAGCGAGCGAGTGAGAGAGAGAGAGAGGAGAGAGAGAGAGAGAGACAGACAGACCGACATGCAGAGAGAGAGAGAGAGAGAGAGAGAGAGAGAGAGAGAGAGAGAGAGAGAAAAAAGAGAAGAGAGATCGTGTCCATATAATTTAGTTTTGAGAGAGAGAGAGAAAGAGAAGGAGAGAGAGAGAGAAAAGAGAGAGGGAATTTTGTTTTTAGGAGAGAGAAAGAGAATGAGCGAGAGAGAGAGAGAGAGAGAGAGATAGAGAGACGAGAGAGAGGATCGTGTCGTATAATTTATTTTGATCGATAGAGATTAGATAGTTAGGATAGCTAGATAGATAGATAGATAGATCGATAGATATATAGATAGTGGGTCGATAGATCGAGATATCAGCGGAGCGAAGCGAGCGCGAGAGCGATATAGCGAGAGAGGAGCGAGCGATCATATCACCCTAAACTTTATTTTGAGAGAGTGAAAGAAAGAGAGATAGACCAATGAGGTCTTTTTTGACAAGGGGGGAGAGGTAACAGAACAAAAACATTTCCCTCTTCCTTTCCCTGCAAACAATAGTACACTTTCATTCCTAGTGTGTGTATCAAATCCAAAGTTAACAAAAACAAATAAATTCGTAACATTTCGTTATGTCCTCACCTCACGCACAGGAGTAATGCAGTAAAGTTAAAAAAAAACAAACACAAATAAAATTAAAAAAAACACAAAACAAAACACACACTCACACACACACACACACACACAACACACACTACACACCTTTAACTGACTCGACCATCCACTCAATCAAATGATGACATTGTATTTTACCGATCTCTCACTTCTTTCAACTTGGGGGGGGGGGTGGGAAGACTGCGACCATCCACTCAATTAAATGATGGTCATTGTATTTTACTGATCTCTTACTCTTTTCCACATATTCGATGAATGATAATATTCATTCAGATATCTCCTTATAATGTATTATCTTAAACTTCACTTGAGTCCTTCATCCGGCCTAATTTTCAAGAAAACTTCTCGACGATGAAATTTCGCAACTGAATGAATTTAAATTGCAAGTTCATCATCTGATGAATAACCACGCACGACGACAAAAATATTCATTTCAACGACTATCTCTTACTTTTTCGTTTTCTTTTTTCACTATTTCACTGCTAAAATCTAACTGGAAAAATGAACATTTGTTGTCCGCACTCTTGATTATACCACACAGCGACATTAGTTTTTTCGCTAAAGTTGGAAAAATAACAATTTGATCCGCCCTCAGAAAGTGTTCTTGTCATGTGTCTTCGTCATAATAATATGCCTACATGCAGAGACAAAAGGAGATTCTGTGGATGTTTTCACATTCATTCAAACCATCTTTTTGTTCGCATTAAACCTAAAGTTCTCAAACCTAAATCGTGCGTAATTTTATCTGTGCCATCTATCTGTTTATGACATTGAGAAACTTTTTCAGGATGGAACACATTTCTAAATGAGAAAAACAAAAAACCAGCGATATTTTTTTCTTTACTTTGCCATATCTGAGTGCCAATATTCTGTTTAAAAGAACAAATAAGCCTGTCTTTTGAATGTCCGCAATGACTGTTGTCCCCGCATGAACTTCCCTCATTTTCCTACTTCCTGGGTCATCCATACTATTTCCCAAACCCTGTTCTGAAAGGACTTTCTTTTAACTTTATATAAGCCCAGTTTTTATTACTTTAAAAACCTTCTTTTTCCCATTTCTCCTAAAGCAATCATATCATAGGCCTTGCCTTCTGAAAAAACGGGACTTTGGGGGTAGCTTCAAGATCTTCACCACAAATCAGTACTTTACAATAAATACATTTACACCCAAATGTACTTATATACAACGGGTATCCTGTCTGCCCATTTTAATTTCTTTGGACTTTTCTCCATATAAAAAAACGTTGTTGGATGAAATGAATAGGTACTTGAAAGGAAACGCTTCATAGATAGCAACGTATGTACTTTTTTTTCCATCTGCAAATTTTCATGTAAGCCCCAAATTTTCAGCTGCATAAGTAAGAAGAGGTTTTATCTGTGTATCAAACATTTTCCAAAATATACCACAGTCTGTACAATTCAGTTTTCCTCAGGGATTTCAGAATTTCAATAGTACCTTTTTTCCCTTTTCATCAGAGATTCTTCCCATGCGTAACGGAAAGTTAATTTTGTTGAAAATATCATTTTCATTTTCAAGATATTTATAGAATTAACCTACTTGAACATCTGCATTCCATGAGACCATTTTTCATACACTGATAGCCATAGGTGACCACCCATTCTAAAGACCACTATATTCGTCTTATCCCAAGTTAACTGATAAACCTAAGCGGTCTGCTTCTTTCTTTCAATACATTTAGTTGGTTTGCAAAACCTTACAACTGTTTTTGGCAAACCTACAGACTGTTCCGGACAGAGGAGAGAGAGAGACAGAGACAGAGAGAGAGAGAGAGAGAGAGAGAGAGAGAGAGGAGAGAGAGAGAGAGATGTGGCGTGACATGATTCACATCGACGTTTCCCGGAAGCTCAGTGTCTGTGGGAGACAACCCCAGTTGGAGATGGCAGTTCGAGCGAGAGGCAGCGAGCGAGCGAGCGAGAGAGGAGAGAGAGAGAGACGAGAGAGAGAGAGAGAGAGAGAGGAGAGAGAGAGAGAGAGAGAGGAAGACAGACAGACAGACAGAGAGAGAGATCATATAAAATTCATTTTGAGAGAGAGAGAGAGAGAGAGATAGAGAGAGAGAGAGAGAGAGAGAGAGAGAGAGAGAGAAGAGGAGAGAGTAAGATGTGGCGTGGCATGATTCACACGACGTGTCACGGAAGCGCAGTGTCTGTGGGAGACATCCCCAGTGTCTGGCCGTGGCCGTGACAGAGAGCTAAGGATAGCTGTGCCGAATATCACGAACTGAATGGCGGAATTCCTTCATGGAGTGAACAGCGGAACTTTTCAACAGCCACTTTTCCTTTCTCTTCTCCCACGCCTCTCTGTCTGTCTCTGTTTCTCTCTGTCTGTCTGTCTGTCTGTCTGCTCTGTCTCTCTTTCTGTCTGTCTGTCTCTGCCTGCCTGTCTGTCTGTTTCTCTCTGTCTCTGTCTCTCTTTCTAGCTGACTGTCTGTCTGTCTGTCTCTCTGTCTGTCTTTCTGTCCGTCTGCCTCTATCTTCGTATCTGTTTGTGTCTGTCTGCCTGTCTGTCTGTCTATCTGTCTGTCTGTCTCTCTCTCTGTCCTATATTTAATGCATGTTGACATGATAGAATCTAGTGTGACCTTTTCCCTGTGCCTATGTGAATGTCTGCTTGATCAGATTAGATTTGTCTAGCTACCGTACCTGGGGGGTTGCCTGTGTATGGATGAATGATAAAGTATAAGATAAGGAGCCATTCTAATTTCGAATTTCGGCAAACTTCTCAATTGCAGATGGCTTCTTGGCTCAGTCATAATCTTGAGAGGGACAGATCTGTGCTTTTTGTACTCCCAGTTCTCACAGAACAGGGAGTACTTTACAACGGGAACGAAGAAATGCTGTCTCTGTGTGTGTCTGTCTGTCTGTCTGTCCATGGTCAAAATGTGCTCCACTCGCTCCAGACAAAACTTCTGGGTCGATCTTTCTTAAAATTTGTAGGTATGTTGATTATGGGTCACGGATGATGCCCGATGTTTTGTTTTACCAGAATAGCCGTTATTAACGACTGTAACGGCCTAAAACGTTTTTTTGTTCTGTATGGAATATCCCAGTGACGGAAAACATTATGACGCATGTTTCATTGTGATGATTTTTTTTTTTTATTTGACAAATGTCTATGAAAGTATTGTATTTGGCAGATTTTAAAATAGCTTTAGATCTAATAAGTGACCTGGTAGATCATGGGTATATTCATAGTAAACATGCT
This sequence comes from Conus betulinus, assembly GCA_016801955.1. NCBI lineage: Eukaryota > Metazoa > Mollusca > Gastropoda > Neogastropoda > Conidae > Conus > Conus betulinus. The sequence continues at coordinate 183,621 of JADBJO010000325.1, read as the reverse complement.
CTTGATATGTACACGCGTATTCAAGATAAACTGGGAGTAACGTTTATAATTATGGTTTGCATGTTGTTTTTGTTTAGAACATGTAAACATCTAACACACGCAAACTGCATCTCTCATTTAGTATCAATATACATTTCAAACGAATTTTGAAAGGTCATAATCAAAATTACCAGTTACCGCCATGGTTTTAAAGAACTTGAAAAGAAAAATTCAGATTTATAATCCACTGATGCTGCTGTCGCTGTTGCTACTGCTTCTGATGCTCCTTGGAAGTATGTTACTGGCAGATTGATTCTAGATTAGATGGGCATTGAAGAAAAGCTAAAATGAACTTCATTTAAATGTGACAGAACAGTCGTTGAAGAGAACACACTTGCTGCTGCTGTTGCTTCTGATGCTGTTGTTGGTACAGCCACTTACCGCCAGGTGGAGCTGTCCCCCGCTCTCACTACTCGTTTGGTACGTGAAGCCGGCTTTCAGCTAATCTGACCTGTACACCATCCTCCCTGTCCCCCCCCCCTCCCTCCCTCCCCTCCTTCTTTCACACTATATACCTTCCCCAATTTGGCTCTCCTCCCACACACACCACACACACACACACACACACACACACACGCACACACACACGGCACGCGCGCCGCGCGCGCCACACACACACACACACACACACACACACACGCACGCGCGCGCGCGCGCACACACCACACACACACACCACCCACACCCACACACACACACACACACGCCCACACACACACACCACAAAACACTTTCTTGTACTTCTGTCTTGCTCTCTGTTAAAGCGGGAAATGGGGGAGGGAAAAAAAGAAGACTCACAAGGACTCTCCAAAAAAATCTCTTTCTCTGTCTCTGTGGGCTCTCTCTCTCTCGTCTCTCTCTCTCAAAAACTATCTCTCTCTCACACCACACACACACCAACACACAAAACACACACACACACACACACACACACACACACACACACCACCACCGCGCGGACAAAGGAAAACACCTCAGTCTCCACGCCCCCGCCCACCCCACCCTCCCCCCCGTCCTCCTTCCCCGTCCTCCTAGGTCAGACAGCCGACCAACTCCACCAATGTTCGGTGCGTGTTTGACCC
>JADBJO010000325.1:172500-177500 GCA_016801955.1 Conus betulinus | reverse complement strand
TGTTTTCACCATAACCGGTGATATTACACCGGAAAAAAAAAGAATAGATAAATCAATAAAATAAAAGGAAAAGCTAGGATGATGCGCACTAGCGCACACACACACACCACACACACACACACCCACACACATTCCTACCCATACATATACAAGTATGCTACATGACATTCCAGTATTAAAATTAATAATCAGAAAATCTAAAAATCCAAATTATTGTAAAAGGCCTACAGGACTCTTCACATCGACCAGTGCCAAACGCTTCAAGTCATTGACTATGGTTTAACAGACACCATGAGCCCTCCTGTGTGCAAACAGGGAACAACGGGAAGAACTCACACCATCATCACAGATGGCGACAATGACGATGCTGGAGCGTTCTGATGGCAGATAGGCAATAATCATTATATCATAATGAATACTGTGTTCTCGGCTATAGAGCCAAGCTCTGAGCACCTTACAATCCACACTCGTTTACACAACAGGCTGCCTACCTGGGTAGTGCCGACTGAAGAGCTGCCGGCTGCCAATTCATTAATCTGCGCGACATGCATTTACCAAAAAAGACTTCTCTCCCCAAAATCTGTCTACAATTTTTGTCAAATGATGTTTTCTGCTATCGAAAACAGATGCTTCTATTGCCCAAGTATATTAGATTATTTCAAGTGTTGTAAATTGTTTGCCTATATCAGAATTGACTTGTGTTCATGACTCATGTTTTCTTTTGGCTTGTTTGTTTCCTTTTCCTGTTATTGCTTTAAATTCACCCTTCCTCCATACTCGAAAGGGGTGAAAAGAATAAATATTGTTCTTGTTCTTGTTTAAAGTATCCTGCAAATTGTGTGAGGCATGCTTTATTGAAGGCAAGGCGCTATGTAAGTACTCTTAGTGCAGCAGCAGCAGCAGCAGCAGCAGCAGCAGCAGCAGTAGTAGTAGTAGTAGTAGTAGTAGTAGTAGTAGCAGCAGCAGCAGCAGCAGCAGCAGAAGCAGTAGTAGTAGTAGTAGTAGTAGTAGTAGCAGCAGCAGCAGCAGCGGTAGTAGTAGTAGTAGCAGAAATGATGATGATGATGATGATGATGATGATGATGATGATGATGATGATGATGATGATATTGATGGCGACGATAATGATGATGATGATAACATCAATACTCACACTACTACTGCTGCTACTGCTAATGATGATGATGATGATGATGATGATGATGATGATGACAGTAATAATAGCAATGATAATCTTAACAATAATAACAATAGCAATGATAATAATGACGATGAAGAATCTTATAACTAAATGGGTTTAACGCAGAGCAGAAAATGGAGTTTTGCTATTGTTCTCCTCTCTCTCTCTCTCTCTCTCTCTCTCTCTCTCTCTCTCTCTCTCTCTCTCTCTCTCTCTCTCTCTGTCTCTCTCTGTCTCTCTCTGTCTGTCTGTCTCTCTGTCTCTCTCTCTCGTCTCTCTCTCTCTCTCTCTCTCTCTCTCTCTCTCTCTCTCTCTCTCTCTCTCTCTCTCTCTCTCTCTCTCTCTCTCAGAGTGTCTTCCTCACTCGAGAACAAAGCTGTCCTCTGCTGTCCTAGAAACGACGCAGATCAGTTTGACAATGAGAGAGTGGGAGATTAGGGAGGTTACAAAAGCAGCCTTTTAGCTCTCTCTCTTGCACCCCCCCCCCCCCCCTCCAATGGACTGCTGCTAACGTAATCTTCTTAAGTCCCCCTCATCTCCCTTAAGACTTATCTCCCCTCTTCCTTCCTCTCACTCCAGTTTCCTCCCTTCTTGACCTTGACTTCTTCTGCTCGGTCTGTAGTTCTCTCTCTCTCTCTCTCACTCCTCCCTCCGTCCCTCCCTCCCTCCCTCTCTCTCTCTCTCTCTCTCTCACTCCTCCCTCCGTCCCTCCCTCCCTCCCTCTCTCTCTCTCTCTCTGTCTCTCTCTGTGTCTCTCTCTCACGATAATTTAATTATCTGAGTGGTCAGTATGAAGCGTTGACCGATGGACGGCGTTTTGGCGGTCAGTTCAGTGACAATACACGTCTTAGACATGTTCATGTGCCTGCAAACGTTCGCTCAATATACTCCAGAAGAGAAAGCAAACGCCACAATATGGAGCAAGAAGTGAGACGATACATCTCTCTGCCTTTTACAGGCCAGAGTTGTATTGCTGAAGGCATTTCCCACTTCCTGTTGATGTGATTATTTCCCTTGGTCTGACTCTGCATCACGGGATGGCTGGCTGGCTGCTCGCCACGTTTTAGAGCTGATTGGGTGGTGCTGTTTATTTGAAGCACACACACACACACACACACACACACACACACACACACACACACACACACAGAGGATGGTTCATTTGCTGGCATGTTGATGTTTGAATGCAACGGGGGGCAGTCTCCATGATCAGTAGACAACAATCTGTCCTTAGTGGTCACTTGAAAAGACCAGCCTATAATCAAATGAAATTGAAAGGAACAATTCTCTTGGTGTCCCCAAACATAGTCAGTGATTTGAAAAAGTGGAGACTCACTCAACAACAACAACAACAACAACAACATGATGTGAAAACGAGCCAAGACATTTTACCCATTATCTTTGGATGTTTGCCTGAACTGATAAAACCTGATGTCACGCCTAAGACAGACAAACAAACAAAGACACTCAGAGAAAAAAAAACACACAATCGTCCAGCTACAATGGTACCATGTCTAGCATTGTGCATGAGCCAGCTAGGAGACTGCAGGCTTGGGTTTTTTTTTGTCATTACAGACATACGTCTGTGGGATTTTACAGTCTCTCTTTGTCATTACATCTGTGGGATTTCACAGTCTCTTTGTCATTAGATCTGTGGGATTTCACAGTCTCTTTGTCATTACATCTGTGGGATTTTACAGTCTCTTTGTCATTACATCTGTGGGATTTTGCAGTCTCTTTGTCATTACATCTGTGGGATTTCACAGTCTCTTTGTCAGACTGGAACTACACGTTCCAGTTTCATCCACATGCGGAGAGTTTTCTCTGAGAGTGTGAAGGAATGTGAATGTTCTGACTATATACTGCGGGTTTCTTCTTTGCTTTGAGTCTGGTTGACGCCGGGATACGTTGTGAATGAAAGCACACAGCTCAGCCTTATCCTAACTCCCTGACAGGAATGGAACACTGCAGTGTCATCTTCACCATTTTCATGCTCTCATTGATCATAAAAACAGTCTCGCAAATTTTGAGGCTTCTTCGTGTCCATGAACTTGGAAGAGGCACTGAAGATTAGACAAAAAAAAAAAAAAAAAAAAACCCCCCCCAAAATCTGTGCATGAAAGATGGAGCGCAGATGCTTAACTCACAGAGAGAGAGAGAGAGAGAGAGAGAGAGAGAGAGAGAGAAAAGAGAGAGAGAGAGAGAGAGAGAGAGAGAGAGAGAGAGAGAGAGAGAGAGAGAGAGAAGAGAGAAGAGCAAACGCTACGATTCGTTGACAGTTAATCGGGGAAACTAGAAGACGTTACAGGATGAGTAGCGCTGCTTTTCACCCCAGCTCTGAGTCATTTTGGCTTTTTTTTTTTCACCCCAGCTCTGAGCCATTTTTTTTTGGCTTTTTTTTCACCCCCAGCTCGGAGTCATTTTTGGCTTTTCTCAAAGCGAACTCATCAACACATCTGACAAGAACGAAAAAGAGACCATGTGTCCCGACGGTTTGTTGCTGAAGCCAACCGAAATTTGTAGCAAAACCGAGCAAGAAAGCGGTTAGTTACTGCAACAGATGCAAACAGACTACAGGACAAACCACGGTGCCTTTTGCCTTCTTGGGTCTGCTTCAGGTAAAAACAAACAACATTTAGGACGCGATGAATTTGTGTTGCATTGTCTTCATCTATGTAGCATACAGGGGCGATTGACGACACGTGCACTACATGGCATAGTATTGATTTCCATCTGAGAAATGGTGATCGATGGCTCTGGTGTTGCAGTGTATTGTATCGATCAACATTTGAACAATGGCGGTTGATGACAATTGTCTGGTACTGGTCTATATTGATCTGTATAAGATTTTAGCGACATTTTATTACTTTGTGCAACATCAGCCAAGGGTATGGCATTGTTCTATATGAATCTGATAAACATTGTCCCAGCACATCACGTGGCGTAACATTCGCCAGTTGTATGGCATTATTCTATGGTTGATCTCTGTAACATTTCCAACATATGACGTTGCGTAAAATTCGTCAGTTGTATGGCATTATTCATGGTTGATCTGTCAACATTGTTCACGCAGGGCTCACGGTTCACGCGTGAGGGAGAAGTGGGACTGTCCACTTTTTGCGATGTGTGAGGTTCAGGTTCCTGGTCACCATTGGCCAGCTCAATATGGATGATTATACAGAAAAATCAGTCGAGTTGGTCCGGGCAAGGCCCCTCCTCTGGAATCGAAGTTTGCCTGCCTACAAGTACAAAGATCAAAGAGCACAAGTTTGGGAAGAATTGATAACGATTCTGACTGCACCCAAAGGTAACTTTTCGATTTATTTTTAAAATTGATTTTTATTGTAATTCATAGCCCAGTCAATCAACAGGCAGCAGTCTTATCTCAGGGCTTGTACACACGTACATATTAATATCAAATTGTGTAATGTCAGCAGCACAAAATTCAATACAACTTGTGTTCTCCATGCGTGACCAGCAGAGGCGTGAGCTCCTGTGGCCCAGAGCATGAAACATGAGACGTGAAGCATGAAACGTGAGACGTGAAGCATGAAACGTGAGACGTGAAGCATGAAACGTGAGACGTGAAGCATGATATGTGAGACGTGAAGCATGCGGCGTGAGACGTGAAGCATGGTATGTGAGACGTGAGGCTGGGTTTTCTACGACCCAGCAGTCTAAGGGTGAAGATGATCTTGAGAGCAGCAGTACATTATTGTTTGGGATACATTACATTACAAAGTACATTATTGGTGGAGAGATTGCATCTCTTAGGAGATCCAAGTGAAGGTTGTTCTGCACTAATCTGCACAATTCTTAG
>JADBJO010000325.1:165000-167500 GCA_016801955.1 Conus betulinus | reverse complement strand
TGTGTGTGTGTGTGTGTGTGTGTGTGTGTGTGAGTGCGTGTGCGTGCGTGCGTGTGTGTGTGTGTGTGTGTGTGTGTGTGTGTGTGTGTGTGTGTGTGTGTGTGTGTGTGTGTGTGTGTGTGTGTGTGTTTTAATGAAGGAGGAGCATCGTGAAATCTATCAATCTGATCTTTGATTAGACTCCATTTGAGAAGACAGCCCTGATACTTATTGAAAGTGTTTATCATTGGTAGAAGTATGCTGCTTTCTGGCACTGGATTGAAGAGATAGTCTGTCTTTTCAGCACTGTCGATCTGTCTGAATGGCTTTCAAGCAATGGCGAACGTGTGTGGCATCAAGGGCAAATTCATTTACAAGGATACGCTGGTCAAGACGGGTAGATTCATCCACAAGGGTATGTCCACCCACAAAAAAAGCGAGTTCTAAATGAGATCAGCCAGTGGTTTTGTTCTTCACTGCAACACGTCAGAGGTTTCAGACAGACCCATTATTACCAAAGATGGATACATGTTCCTCCATGGAAACCCTGAACTGCGTATATGTTAAGAAGACACATGTGAAGAAAAGTTGCAGAATAATCTTTTTTTTTTAAAATGCTGATCGATGAGAATGGGGATGATAAAGATGATGCTACGGATTTCCATTTCGGTCTGAGACTACATGACGGGGCTGTACTCTACGCTTCCTTTCATAATATACCCGGCGTCAACCAGGCCCGAGAGATACAGACACCTGCAGTGTAGGTCAGGAAATTTTGAGCAACACTCTCAGAAGAAACGCATCCATTAAGTGGATGAAACTCGACTGTGTGGTCCCAGTCTTCCCAACTGAGCCTGTAGCAAACTCAACTCTGGGTAGGAGCCGGTCGGGGCAGAAAAATCCCATATGACTCTGATGGGAATCGAATCCGCGACCTCCCAGCGGGGGAGTCCGCGACGCTAACCACTTTGCCACGGCGGCTGGTTGCAGAGTAATGGTACCAAGACAGCCCTGCTTCAGGTCCTTGCTGATCTCAAATGGATCCATCCGATCCTTATCTGAGGTGACTAGTCCACCAGTGTTATCAGGAGAGTCTGATCTGTAACAGTGTCAACACGAATCATTATCAGGAGAGCCAGATCTGTAACAGTGTCAACACGAATCATTATCAGGAGAGCCTGATCTGTATCAATGTCAACACGAATCATTATCAGGAGAGCCTGATCTGTATCAGTGTCAACACGAATCATTATCAGGAGAGCTGATCTGTATCAATGTCAACACGAATCATTATCAGGAGAGTCTGATCTGTATCAATGTGAACACGAATCATTATCAGGAGAGCCAGATCTGTAACAGTGTGAACACGAATCATTATCAGGAGAGCCTGATCTGTATCAATGTCAACACGAATCATTATCAGGAGAGTCTGATCTGTATCAATGTGAACACGAATCATTATCAGGAGAGTCTGATCTGTATCAATGTCAACACGAATCATTATCAGGAGAGCCTGATCTGTATCAGTGTGAACACGAATCATTATCAGGAGAGCCTGATCTGTATCACTGTCAACACGAATCATTATCAGGAGAGCCAGATCTGTAACAGTGTGAACACGAATCATTATCAGGAGAGCCTGATCTGTATCACTGTCAACACGAATCATTATCAGGAGAGCCTGATCTGTATCACTGTGAACACGAATCATTATCAGGAGAGCCTGATCTGTATCAATGTCAACACGAATCATTATCAGGAGAGCCTGATCTGTATCAGTGTGAACACGAATCATTATCAGGAGAGCCTGATCTGTATCAATGTCAACACGAATCATTATCAGGAGAGTCTGATCTGTATCAGTGTGAACACGAATCATTATCAGGAGAGCCTGATCTGTATCAATGTCAACACGAATCATTATCAGGAGAGCCTGATCTGTATCAATGTCAACACGAATCATTATCAGGAGAGCCTGATCTGTATCAGTGTCAACACGAATCATTATCAGGAGAGCCTGATCTGTATCAATGTCAACACGAATCATTATCAGGAGAGCCTGATCTGTAACAGTGTGAACACGAATCATTATCAGGAGAGCCTGATCTGTATCAGTGTGAACACGAATCATTATCAGGAGAGCCTGATCTGTATCAATGTGAACACGAATCATTATCAGGAGAGCCTGATCTGTATCAGTGTGAACACGAATCATTATCAGGAGAGTCTGATCTGTATCAGTGTGAACACGAATCATTATCAGGAGAGTCTGATCTGTATCAGTGTGAACACGAATCATTATCAGGAGAGTCTGATCTGTATCAATGTCAACACGAATCATTATCAGGATAGTCTGATCTGTATCAATGTCAACACGAATCATTATCAGGAGAGTCTGATCTGTATCAATGTCAACACGAATCATATCAGGAGAGCCTGATCTGTATCATCTGTCAACACGAATCATTATCAGGAGAGTCTGATCTGTATCAATGTCAACACGAATCATTATCAGGAGAGC
>JADBJO010000325.1:150000-160000 GCA_016801955.1 Conus betulinus | reverse complement strand
TTAGTATTTAGGGTTGCTAAGTATGGTTTGCATAGTATTAACCATTTTTCTGTTGAACATTGCAAACCATAAACAGTCATTCAACAAAGAAAAATACAAAAACCAAACAGAACTGAGCAAATATATTTGGAGACTTAAAGACAAAAAAATAAACTATAGCATATCCTGGAAAATCATAAAAAGGGCATCACCATACAATAACATTTAAAAAATGCAACCTATGTTCAACAGAAAAATGGTTATACTATGCAAACCATACTTAGCAACCCTAAATACTAAAGTAGAAATAGTAACAACTGCAGGCACAAATGGAAATCATTGTCAGCAAACGCACCCTGAACTGTAAACAACCTGAAAAACCGAACAACACGTGCAGCCAATCCGCACGTGCAAACAGTGACATTCGGCCATATAACACCGGCAGTAGGCGACCCAAAAACCATCCTGAGGAGAGCCAGCGCTCGAAACAGATCTGTTGATTTTAAAACTTCCTTTTACCATACTATTTTAACAGATGTTGCTTCCCAAGGGGTTGAGCACTTAAAAATTTTATTAGGCGTTTTAGTAGTATTATATATATATATATATATATATATATATATATATATATATATATATATATAATGCTGAACAATTAAGTAGTGGGGGAAAACAAGTGCAGGTTAACAATTCTTCCATCATAGTAATGACTTGGCAAAGATTTAAAATTGAGGGGAAAAAAATGAAGATGAAGTAAATGGGAAAATGTATATCATAAATATGAAAACCCTTCACTAGCTGTATGAGGAAACTATCGCAATCCCTCTCGAAGGCAGATGTATGTGTATCGCCTGCTCCGAGGCCTTTCGTCCGCTGGATCGGACATATATATATATATATATATATATATATATATATATATATATATATATATATTCAATTATATATATATTCAATTATAAAACAAAACTTTGCTCTTCTGTCTTAGAGTGAAGAAATAGGGGGAGATAAGCATTCATATCTGCAGTGGCAGTTAATTCTGCCTAACTAACAGTATGTTCTTGAGAGGGTGAGTGGGGGAATAATAAGCACATACTGTTAGTTAGGCAGAATTAACTGCCACTGCAGATATGAATGCTTATCTCCCTCTATTTCTTCACTCTAAGACATAAGAGCAATTTTTGTTTTATAATTGAATAAAACCCTCTCAAGCACATACTGTTAGTTAGGCAGAATTAACTGCCACTGCAGATATGAATGCTTATCTCCCCCTATTTCTTCACTCTAAGACATAAGAGCTAGTTTTGTTTTATAACTGATTATTTCTTGCTGTCTTTGCAACACCAAGTTGCTCTGTAAGTTACTGGAATGGTGCTCGGTTACATATCCTTGGAATGTATTACACAATTATATATATATATATATATCTATTTTCTTTTATATATATATATATATATATATTATATATTGTATATATATATATATATATATATCGTTTCTCAAATGTCTCACCACGCGCTGATGACTGACTGTGAAGTTAGGCGTTTGTACAAAATGTCATTACTTCCATCACACAAGCACACCCTATTTCAACTGTTTTCTGTCTTTCTTTCTTTCTGTCGTTGAGCAGTTAAAAAAACACCACGAGCACTCAATGAGCATGATGCAGATGTTCGGTTTATTTGTAAAACCTTTATCAAGCAGAAAAAAAAAGAAAACATGGGCCCACTAAATGACAGCCCAAAGCACAGTATTTCTTTTTTTTTATATCCTGAAACTGATTATTTCTCACTCCCCACTTTACTTGAATCCTCACTCACTGCTTCAAAATCTTGAAGGCTTAATCCCTAACTTAAGCCTACCAGTTAAAGAAAGAAATGGTAACAATGATTATCATATCATTTGTCTTTCTTTCTTTTTCTCTTTCTTTATTGCCAAGTTAGCGAACTGTCAGTCGTTGAGCCATAAACGAACACAAACACTCTCCGTGTGAAGACACTCGTGAGCCTCAGCTGTTTTCGCAGCAAACTGACCGTATTCAGTACCATGAAGGTACTCTCCCTTAAAAAGCATCCAGCTTGTTACAATGACACAGTCGTCAGAGAGTGAAAGAGATCGTTAAGGTGAAGGATGCAACATTTTCATTTTTTAAAGAAAAAATCAATCATTTCAGATCCATCTGTTCTGATAAAAATTCTTGCCAGAGATGTCATTAGCCTTGAATTTTGTTTGTTTGTTTGTTGAGAAAAGAGTATGAACGCGCCCTGTTCTTTGATGGATATGAAACATCTAGTAACAATACACAAAATGGGGGTAGAAAACCAGAGATATACAGAGAGAGCCAGGAAAAGCATATTTCTTGGCTTTCTCACCACATGCCTTTGTCGGAGTCCCGTTTACTAACAGATCACAAGTAATCTCTGGAACCACAGTCGCTGTGTCGTTTGCTGCTCAGCCCTGCTGGCCTACAGCCTGAATAACCGTGCGCAAACCAGTGCGTGTACACTTCTATCTTTACTATTTGGTACGGTCAGCAGCGAAGTGTGGTAGATTCAAAGACTTCCCGGGAAGGGGGGGGGGGGGGGGGGGAGGGGGGGGGGGGGGGGGGGTGCAGACAGAACACATTCACATCAATAGGAAGTGGAGAATGCCTTCGGTTTGCATCGTGAAGCTGTAACGAGCGAAACGCTAGATACTTTACCTTCCCTTTCTCTCTTGTCTCTGGTGACACATGACTTACAACAAAGAGGGAGAACGGAAATTCCAACCCCCTAAAGGGAGATGTCGAACGCACTCCCGATACTCCCAGTTGTCTACACTAACAGTGCTTGTTGCACGTGACATCGTTCTGATCCGACACACGCAGCAGACAGCCTACTATGCTCCCTACCGACCACAGTAATTGCTTTGTTGCTAAGCGATCGTGAGTGGGGGTCCTTGTCCGGGAGAGCACCTGTACTCTGTCCAGCGCAGTCCCCGGGACATTGCTGATGCTGAGACGGTGACACACACTGACTACGAGCATGATGTGGAGAGGAAATTGAAGCAGAAATCACCACAACAGCCAGGTATACAGCGCTTCAGAATGGGAGATGGTCCTGTGGTGGTCCATCGGGATGACGCTGAGGAAGGTGACGCTATGGAAACTCCAGAGATCACAGCGCAGGGTGTTACCTCACAGTCCGTTTCAACTGCATCCCCTGGGTCAAAGTGTTTAAGATTGGAGTTTAACTTGGGTGTGATACACTCTCTTTTTTGCTGGTTTTTGATGTGACAAATAAACTGGTGTTGAGTTTTACCTTTGCGTTTCCGTTCTCTCACTTTTTCTTTTTAGAGTGTTCCAGCCCTCATATGGCTTTTGTGGTCGCAGAGCTTAAAGCAACATGATTGATTTGAACCAGTCCGGACCCTTCACCATCTGTTGGTTGAAAGAAGTGAGTGACATTCTCGGAGATGAATCACTTATAAAGAAAACATTTGACTGTGTGGTTTAGCGACATTCTCGGAGATGAATCACTTATAAAGAAAACATTTGACTGTGTGGTTTAGCGACATTTTCGGAGATGAATCGCTTTACAAAGAAAACATTTGACTGTGTGGTTTCAGTCTTCACATTAGAGTCTACAGAGCAGCAGATTCTGGGTAAAAAAATGCATGGGGCCGAAAAATCCGACAAATAAGACGGATAGGATTCAACCCATAGCCTCTCAGCTCGCAATAGTAACCGCAACACCAGGGCCGCTGGTGAAGATTTTCTGTCTTTCTTTCTGTGTACCCTGGCTGATACTCCTGTGGACACTCTCTGTATAGACAGGCAGTGGCGTTTTGTGTGTATGACCGTTTTTTTTTTTATCCCGCCATTAAGGCAGCCATACTCCATCTTCAGTGAAGGTGCATGCTATGTGTAACGTGTCATCCATACCAACGGCCAAACTGGCCTTCTCTTCCGAAAGTTGGTGATGGGATTTGACGTGTGTGCAAGATGTTATGCGTGCGTTCACACACGGAACCTCGGTTTATAGTCTCATTCGAAGGACTGTATGGGGAATGGAGTCAGAACCAACGTTAACTCCGAGGGAAAAAAATCCCCCTGTACCGAAACGGCACGGCTGAGATGCGAACCCCACAACCGCAGGATCACCACAGTCTGGCGCTCTACCAACTGAGCTCTTCCGGCCCCCGCTGGTGAAGATGAATTTTTAAATGATCGTAAATTTCGTGGCAGGTACTAGAAACATTTTCGCACAGCTCAGATCTTCTGTTTTGCTTTTAGAGATTCACACCTGGTCAAAACCCGTTTCTTGTATCATGTTCCTGGCTCGTTTTATCTTTACGGTAGTCTGGTCATTCAACCTTTTCCCCTTCACTCTCTGAATAAGATTCCTAACATGACGTTTCAGATCGTTTGCCACCTGATTCCAATTTATGTTTGCTACAATGCTGATGTACAGACGTCAATTGTAAACAGACTTCAGGGAGGAACTGCTCTGTGGATGTGCGTTTCGGTGTTAGCTGTAGTCGGCCCTTGGTTCTCAGTTACGTTGATGTACACCATTGTGTGCCACTTTCCAAAGTAGAATGCCTGTTAACGTCATATTCAGGTACCTTTCTGTAGAGTTTGTGTACAGTCTTGAATGTAATTTTTGTTAATTTACTTAAACTAAAAGAAACACCGCAGATGTTTTTTTTTTTCATTATTCTCTGGTGTATTTTACGCCTTACTTTCTGAGTTTCTAATGTCACAATAGTCCCCTGTTTAATGACATATTACTGATGTAGCTGGTGATGTTTTTCTTTCAATATCTACGTGTTTTTCACACACACACACACACACACACACACACACACACACACACACACACACACACACACACAGAGAGAGAGAGAGAGAGAGAGAGAGAGAGAGAGAGAGAGAACGAACGAACGAACGAAATTTTATTTTACCAGGGTAATGAGATAAGCAAATTGTGCATGTTTTTTTCCACCCGGCCCTGGGGAAAAAAAGGACAACACACACACACACGAGAGAGAGAGAGAGAGAGAGAGAGAGAGAGAGAGAGAGAGAGAGATGAGTTGGTTGGTTGGTTTGATGGTAGAGAGAGAGAGAGAGAGAGAGAGAGAGAGAGGGAGAGAGAGAGAGAGTCGAGTGGCTAAGACAGAAAAGGTAGCAAAAGTGGATTTGTCCCAGGTAACAGGATTCCCTTTTTCCCCCGACAGAATGGATCTGTTCAGGGGGAATAACTGAATTTGTGCTAAGAGAATGGTTTTGCCACGCTGCAAGAGTGGCGTTTCGCTGGTATCATAATCAAATCGGGAGGATCTTTTTCTCTTTTTCTTTTTTTTTTTTTTTTGTCTTTCTGCAGACGCCAGACCGGCTACGTTCTGGTTGCCAAGGTCACTTTATTTCAGATATCAAAAGGAATTATTTCAGAATAACTGAAATCATCAACACTGAATTGCCTTTATCCAATACAGACCACATGATCCCTTCCAAAGAAAATCAATCACTGCAAAATTCTATCCCACTGCCGCGCTTCCCATCCTCTTCGTTCACACCTCCACTCCCTCCCACCCCTCCACATCCCCCACCGCTCCTGCTCTCCTTCCCACCCCGTTCCCCAGTCTGGCACTAACACGCAGTTATGACCTCTACACACGACAAGAACAACCACCAAAAGGGAACGCGCTATATATACGGTACACACACACACACACACACACACAAACACACACACACACACACACCCATATATATATATATATATATATATATATATATATATATATATATATCAAAAATACTGCTAAAACGCCTAATAAAAATCTTAAGGTGCTCAACCCCTTGGGGAGCAACATCTGTTAAAAAATAGGATGATAAAAGGAAGTTTTAAAAACCAACAGATCTGTTTCGAGCCAGCGCTCTCGTCAGGATGGTTTGGGGGCGCCTACTGCCGGTGTTATGTGGCCTGATGTCACTGTTTGCACGTGCGGATTGGCTGCACGTATTGTTCGTTTTTTTGGGGTTGTTTACAGTTCAGGGTGCGTTTGCTGACAACGATTTCCATTTGTGCCTGCAGTTGTTTACTATTTCTACTTTAGTATTTAGGGTTGCTAAGTATGGTTTGCATAGTATTAACCATTTTTCTGTTGAACATAGGTTGCATCTTTTTTTGAAATGTTGTTGTATGGTGATGCCCTTTTTATGATTTTCCAGGATATGTTATAGTTTATTTTTTTGTCTTTAAGTCTCCAAATATATTTGCTCATTCAACAATGCAGCAGCAGAATACCAAGAGGCATTGCAAAAAAGTGGTTACAGCTACAAACTACAATACAACCCCAGATAACAACATGAACAAAAACAAAAAAAGCAGGAAAAGGAAAATCACATGGTACAACCCTCCATATGATGGACGAGTAAAAACAAACGTAGGAAAAGAATTTTTCAAAATTTTGACAGCATCCTTCCCAAAGAACACAAATTGTCCAAAATATTCAACAAGAACACCATCAAACTATCATATTCATGCATGCCTAACCTTAAAATATAATTGATTCATCCAACAAATGAAAAGCAACACAGCAAAGAAGGGTGAAGAAAAGGAAATCCTGCAATTGTGCTAAAAAAGAACAGTGTCCCTTAAGCAACAAATGCCTCTATAACAACATTGTATACCAAGCCACTGTGACATCAGAAAATGAAAAAGAAACATACATAGGGATCACTGAAAATCACTTCAAAACCAGATACGCAAACCATAAACAGTCATTCAACAAAGAAAAAATACAAAAACCAAACAGAACTGAGCAAATATATTTGGAGACTTAAAGACAAAAAAATAAACTATAACATATCCTGGAAAATCATAAAAAAGGGCATCACCATACAACAACATTTCAAAAAGATGCAACCTATGTTCAACAGAAAAATGGTTAATACTATGCAAACCATACTTAGCAACCCTAAATACTAAAGTAGAAATAGTAAACAACTGCAGGCACAAATGAAATCGTTGTCAGCAAACGCACCCTGAACTGTAAACAACCCCAAAAAAAAACGAACAATACGTGCAGCCAATCCGCACGTGCAAACAGTGACATCAGGCCATATAACACGAGAGCGCGCTGCTCGAAACAGATCTGTTGGTTTTTAAAACTTCCTTTTATCATCCTATTTTTAACAAATATATAAATGCTGTCTGTGTGTCTGTCTGTCTGTCCCGTCCATCTGTGGTCAAAATGTGTTCCACTCGCTCCACACAAAAACTACTGGGCCGATCTTTCTGAAAATTTGTAGGTATGTTCATTATGGGTCAAGGATGATGCCCGATGTTTTTAGCTTACCGTTATAACCGTTACTAACGGCTGCAACGGCCTATAACGGTTTTTTTCTTGTTTATGTAATATCTACGAAAGTACTTGGCCGATCTTTGTAAAAATTAGCAAGTATGTTTTACTGGTGGGTCACGAATAATGCCCGATGTTTTAATTTACCGTTATAGCCATAACTAACGGCTGTAACGGTTTTCTTCTTTTTTGGATATCTTCGAAAGTACTTGGCCGATCTTTGTGAAAATTAGCAGGTATGTTCACGATTGGTCACAGATGATGCCCGATGTTTAGTTTACCCCGTTATAGCTGTTACTAATGGCTGTAACGGACTGTAACGGGTTTCCTTCATTATAGAATATCCCAGAAAGTACTTGGCAGATCTTTCTGAAAATTTGTAGGTATGTTCATTATGGGTCCCGATGTTTTAGTTTTCCGTTATATCCGTTACTAACGGTGTAACGACCTGTAACGGTTTTTCTTCTTTATGGAATACCTCAAAACGTACTCGGCAGATCTTTTTTGAAAATTTGTAGGTAAGTTTCACTATGGGTCACGAATAATGCCCGATGTTTTAGTTTACCGTTATAGCCGTTACTAACGGCTGTAACGGCTTGTAGTTTGTTTTTCTTCTTTATTTATGGAATATCTCAGAAAGTACTTGGCCGATCTTTCTGAAAATTTGTAGGTATGTTCATTATTGGTAACAAATAATGCCCGATGTTATAGTTTACCGTTAAACCGTTTAACGGTTTTTTCTTCTTATGAAATATCTCACAAAGCACATGGCTGATCTTTGTGAAAATTAGCATGTATATTCATTATGGGTCATGAATAATTCCCGATGTTTTAGTTTACCGTTATGGCCGTTACTAACGGCCTGTAATGGTTTTTCTTCTTTTTGGAATATCTCAGGAAGTACTTGGTCGATCTTGTGAAAATTAGCAGGTATGTTCGTTATGGGTCACGGATGATGCCTGATGTTTCAATTTGCAGTTATAGCCGTTACTAACGGCTGTAACGGCCTGTAACGGTTTTTTGTTCTTTATGGAATATCTCCGAAAGTACTTGGCAGATTTTTGTGAAAATTACCAGGTATGTTCACTGTGGGTTACGGATGATGCCCGATGTTTTAGTTTACCCTAACAGTTTTTGTAACGTTTTTTATGGAATATCAGAAAGCACTTTGTTGATCTTTGTGAAAAATTAGCAGGTATGTTCATTATGGGTCACGGAATGATACCCGATGTTTTAGTTTACCGTTATCACCGTTACTAACAGCTATAAAGGCCTGTAACGGTTTTTCTTCTTTTATGGAATATCTCAGAAAGTACTTTGCCGATCTTTCTGAAAATTTTTAGGTATGGTCATTAGAGGTGACGTATGATGGCTGACGTTTTAGTTTGCCGTTATAGCCGTTACTAACGGCTGTAACGGCCCTGTAACGGTTTTTCTTCTTTATGGAATATCTTCGAAAGTACTTGGCCGATCTCTGTGAAAATTAGCAGGTATGTTCATTATGGGTCACGAATGATGCCCGATATTTTTAGTTTGCCGTTATAACCGTTACTACCGGCTGTAACGGCTTGTAACGGTTTTTTTTCTTTATGGAATATCTCCGAAAGTACTCGGCAGATCTTTGTGAAAATTAGCAGGTATTTTCACTATGGGTTACGGATGATGTCCGATGTTTTTAGTTTACCGTTATAGCCGTACTAACCGCTATACCAACAGTTTTTCTTCTTTATGGAATATCTCAGAAAACTCTTTGTCGATCTTTCTGGAAATTATAGGTATGTTCACTGTGGGTCACGGATGATACCCGATGTTTTATTTTACCGTTATAGCCGTTACTTACGGCTATAACGGCCCATAACGGTTTTTTTCTTCTTTATGGAATATCTCAGAAAGTACTTGGCCGATCTTTCTGAAAATTTGTAGGTATGTTCATAGAGGCGATGGATGATGCCCTAATGTTTTGGTTTACGTTTATAACACACCTTTACTAACGGCTGTAATGGCCCATTACGGTTTTTTTCTCTTTTTTATGAAATGTCTCAGAAAGTACTTGGCCGATCTTTGTGAAAAATTAGCAGGTATGTTCATTATTGGTTACGGATTATGCCCGACGTTTTAGTTTACCGTTATGGCCGTTACTAACGGCTATAACAACCCATACACGGTTTTTTTCTTCTTTATGGAATATCTCAGAAAGTACTTGGCCCGATCTTTCTGAAAATTTGTAGGTATTATGGGTCGGATGATGCCCGATGTTTTGTTTTAACCGTTATAGCCGTTACTAACGGCTATAACGGCCCCTAACGGTTTTCCTTTTCATGGAATATCTCAGTAAGTACGTGGTCGATATTTCTGAAAATTTGTAGGTATGTTCATTATGGGTCACGGATGATGCCCGATGATGAAGTTTACCGTTATAGCCGTTACTAACGGCCCATAATGGTTTTCTTCTTTATGGAAATCTCAGAAAGTTCTTGGCGGATCTTTCTGAAAATTTGTAAGTATGTTCATTATAGGTCACAGATGATGGCCGATGTTTACCAGAATAGCCATTGCTAATGGTTAGACCAGCCGAAGACGGTTTTTTTCCCTCGTTATGGAATATATCACGCGTGTTCAGGATATACTGGGAGTACGTTTATATACTTTGCATCTTGTTTTTAATTCAAACTTT
>JADBJO010000325.1:140000-145000 GCA_016801955.1 Conus betulinus | reverse complement strand
TTTCAAAGATAAGAATGGGTGTAAAAGGAGTGGCCTGTATGTAAACGGCACTAAACTGTTTCTTCTTTACGGCTGCCTTGGGAGCATGGTAAAAACTCTTTCAGGTTTGGATGGATCTTGAACAGGTTGTTATCTGTCTGCGAGTTCCGTCCCTTTTGCCAAAGGTCTTTGACGTAAGCCTGGGCCTTGGGTTTCAGGTCAGTGTGAGGGACAGCTGCATTTGTCAAGTACTTGTACCGGTATACAGCTAAGAAAGATCACTGCCACTGAAAACAAGATGCAAAGCATATAAACGCACGCCCAGTTTTATCTTGAATACGTGTGTACATGTCAACAGCATGTTTACTATGAAAATACCCATGATCTACCAGTCAGTTATTAGATCTAAAGCTATTTTAAAATCGTTAAATACAGAACTTTCATAGATATTTGTCAAATAAATAAAAGTCACAATCAAACGTGCGTCATAATGTATTTCGTCACTGAGATATTCCATAAAAGAAAAAAAAAAAGTTCTGGGCCATTATAGCCGTTAGTAACGGCTATTCTGTTAAAATAAAACATCGGGCATCATCCGTGACCCATTTATGAACATAGCTACACATTTTTCAGAAAGATGGGCCCAGAAGTTTTGTCTGGAGCGAGTGGAACACATTTTGACCACGACCAGACAGACTGACACACCGACATCATTTCTTCGTTCCCATTGTAAGTACTCCCTGTTCTACAAGAAGAGAGAAAAAAAACAACAACAACAACAACACAACAAAACAACAACAAGAAACGGCGGCTGTCAGCATAAACACTGAAATACAGGCTCGCTGCCCTTCATGATGCAGTTTTTCTTCTGTTCCACTTATACGTCCGGTTCCTCAATTATGGATGTACCGCTCTCCCCATTCAGTCCTCGCAGCCCATCCCCAACCCCCCCTCCCCACCCCCCCTTCCGCCGCAACCCCCCCCCCCCCCCCCCCCCCCCCCCCCTCCCCCCTTTCCAATTTCCGCTATGTCTTGGTTTCTTTTTCTTCCCGCCCCTGGTGGGAAAAGGAAGGTGACACGCCACAATTAGGATTTTGCACTGCACCACTATAACATAATCCATGTAAGCGTTTTGAGGTGTAGCGTACATTTGAACCCATAATTGATATCAAAATGATATTGGATTATATAAACAGTCCACCACCAATCGTTTCTCTTGATTTTTTTAGGGATTACTGCACGATGAAATCATTCAGTCAAGAAAATACCTGACATCACATGTGAGGCCTTCGCTCCAATTCACCCGTGATCGTCTATCTCTTTGTCAGGTGGTTTCCACAAATGAGTCTGCTTGGGAGCCACCTGGTATGTATCTCTTTGATGGGCAAATGAAAGAAAAGAAGGTAAATCAACTTTCAGACACAATCACAATATTCAAAATAAACTAAGTGTGTCTGTCTGTAAATATTCGATCCTTAAGCGAGGCCTTGGCGAATTGCTTTTTTGGTGTGCAGCCAAATCATTTTGCCCTGACCTTGACACCAGCTATTGTACCACTGCCACGTGCAGCAGAGAAGGACAGTACCCAGATCATTGTAGCCGAGTGTCTACTTCTCTCCTCTTCACCTTGCTTCTTTAGTTCCTTTGGCCGGAGGCTTAGCTGTGGTTGGTAATGTACCTATATCGATTTGTGGCCAATGCTGTTCGGACATATTCCACTCTCTCTGTCTGTCTGTCTCTGTCTGTCCGTATCTTACTTCATAATCCTCTGTCTGTCTGTCTCTGTCTGTCTGCATCTTACTTCATAATTCTCTGTCTGTCTGTCTCTGTCTGTCTGTATCTCTCTCTCTCTCTCTCTCTCTCTGTGTAATATGAAAGCATATTGTATATTTCTCTCCATGATAAAAATGCATGTTGAATCTGTTTCTCCCTCTGTCCGTAATATAAATGCATCTCTCTCCCTCTCTCTCTCTCTCTCTCTTGAACGTAACTGCCTCGTGGGTCAAAGTTCATTCCTCGTCAGTCTATGCTGACATTACTGCTTTGGTGCCAGATGCTTCTGAACCTTTTTTTTTTTTTTTTTTTTTGCAGGAATGTTATATATTACTTACGTATACATGTAAGTGCGTGACTGATACTTTCAGAGTGTATAAAAAAAAAAAAACAAACACTCTTGAAGTGGAAGACCACAAGTGCAGGTTAACAATTCCTCTGTCATTACATTAATGACATGGAACAAAATGAAATAGAAGAAAAAAAAAAACAACCAAAAAAAAAAATAAATAATAAATAACAGTATGGGCTTGAGAGGGTGAGTGGGGAATAATAAATGCTTCTCACTGCTGGAATGGTGCTCGGTTACTATCCTTGGAATTTATTAGTCAATTATAATTTAGTCCCGTGCGGATTCATTCCAAGAACTGGCCCTCAGCACTTGTGTCTTAAGAGGTTATCTTTTTATATTGTGTACTTTTCACAAGAAAATGTAGTTTGTTTTGCTCTTTCATGATTTTCTTTTACTTCCTAGGTGGCACCTTTTTTTTTTTTTTTTTTTTTTTTTGAAAACTGACACACATACTATGGTATTTGCACACCAGCCTTTTTTTCTAGGATAGCATTCTTCTTAAAACCGAAAAGGCACAGGAGGTAAGTTACCACTTTCCGCGGTCACTGAGGAGAAACAGTCAGATTTCGAAATACTGGTATCTGACCAGGTATGTAAGTCGTAAATACTGGTATCTGACCAGAAGTGGTATGTGAATCAGTTTTTCTCCACATTGGAGAGTGTGACGTTCTTGGAAGCTATAAGCTTGCTTAAAAACTGATTTGAGAAGCATTTATGATTCCCCACTCACCCTCTCAAGCACATACAGTTAGTTAGGCAAAATTAACTGCCAATGCAGATATGAATGCCTGCCTCACCCTATTTCTGCATTCTAAGACATAAGAACAAGTTTTTTGTTTTCATTATATATATATATATATATATATATATATATATATATATGTGTGTGTGTGTGTGTGTGTGAAATAGAGAGAGATGGCATATTTGAGAAATTGTTTATTTAGTTAATGAACGATTTTTTTTTGCTGTAGAGAAATCAGCCTATTTCGTGAAATATACAAAGGCCCAGCTTAATACATGAATCACGCGGCGAGATGTGTATTCATGCATTAGGTATTTATATTCTATTTGGCAGCTTGCTAACTAGTTTATGTATTATTTTTGCCCAGAGAGCTGGTTATAAAATGGCTTGGTTTGTGATTGACCTTCTTGTCACCTTTTTAAAAACACATTTTGTTTCTGCTTCTATCCGTTCTTCTTCTCCCTTCTTCCTGTTCTTTTTATTCTGCTCTGTTTACTCCTAGGTGACGCACACACACTGACTTACACACACACGGAGCAGTGTGCGCATTATATGCGGCAAATGAGATAATACGTTTTAATCTTTTTTTGTTGTTGTTGTTGTTTACTATTTTTCTGCTTGTTCTCAGAGTTTCTTAACAAGGACAATTGTCACAGCCCAGCAATAGAAAGTTACTCTGACATTTCATATTGAAACTGACTCAACTGTAGCCCACGTGTGTGTGTGGTGTGTGCGTGTGCGCGCGTGCGCGCGCATTAAAGAAAAGCTGTCCATGAGATTTTANGCCCCCTATCGAATGTATCTATCGCACTGATGAGCGAGAGGAGCGATGAGAGATGAGAGAGGAGAGAGAGGAGAGAGTGAGAGAGAGAGAGAGAGAGAGAGATGCGAATGCGAATGTTTTTTATTCAGTTTTTTAGGCCACAGCCCCCCCTATCGAATGTATCTATCGCAAACTTGAGAGAGAGAGAGAGAGCGAGAGAGAGAAGAGAGAGAGAAGAGAGGAGACGAGAGAGAGAGAGAGGAGAGAGAGAGAGCACAAAAAAAACCTGTATTGTTAGGTGAACTGGAAAATTCTTTCATTAGTTGGAAATGATTTCTTCATTTAAAAATATTCATACGGATATAGACATCAAGAGAGGTTTAAAATATAAATCCACAAGAAACCACCAGATTAGGAAAGACTAGATGAAAAAAAAAAAATCTCTCTGGGAAGAGGCAGCGTGATTCTTCGAAACGTGGTTATTCTCATTTGATTAAGATGTCACTGTAATTAAATTGGGAACTTAGCCTGAGAGAATTTTAAACATGAAAATAGCTTTGTTATTTTTCCTGTTCAAAATTAATGGCAGAGTATCTCTTTTTTTTTTAATTGTCTAGATATAGTGATGTTAGAAAATAAAATCAACATTAATTTCAGCAAACGTCTCCGAAGACTAAACCAAGATGTGAGAGTATGACTTCTTACCAAGGTCCAGATTCGGGATACGTAATTAACATGCGATTCCTTACAGGTGTCTGAAAATATTTTTACAAGACTGGTAGTCAAGGAATGGATTGATGTTGGATCAACTGACATACTTTAGTGGAGGGTTTTTACATCAAGTCTGTTAACAAATATAGTTCCATCCACAACTAGAATTATAGTCTCTTTAGCTACTACAGATGTATAAAAGCTTATTGCTTCAGCAGCGATGCATTGGAAGAGAGTGGGGCAGATGTGTCGGAAAGGTACGAAGGAGAGAGAGAGAGAGAGAGAGAGAGAGAGGAGAGAGAGAGAGAGAGAGAGAGAGAGAGAGATGGACAGATAGATCGAGAGAGAGAGAGAGAGAGTGTGTGTGAGAGAGAGAGAGAGACAGACAGACAAGAGAGACAGACAGGCAGAGACAGACAGGCAGATAGACAGATAGACCGAGAGCGAAAGAGAGAGAGAGACAGACAGACAGACAGACAGAGACAGAGAGAGAGACGGACCGACAGACCGAGAGAGAGAGAGAGAGAGAGAGAGAGAGAGAGAGAGAGAGAGAGAGAGAGAGAGAGAGAGACGGACAGACGGACAGACGGACAGACAGAGGATGGGGAGGGAGGGATTTTGTGAATATTGTTTTTAGGGCCCAGGGTTTGATGGAAACGGACACGAGAGGAAACGGAAAC
>JADBJO010000325.1:132500-135000 GCA_016801955.1 Conus betulinus | reverse complement strand
GCCATTTTTTATTCTCATGTTCACCTCTTATTGGGGCTTCAGGGAAGTGGAGTAGGGGGCGGGGACGGGGTAGGGTAACCAACATGAGTTATTCCAGAGTTTTTGGAAGAGCCTATACGGATTTCTTGCATTGCTATTTTTTTTTTCTTTTGTTCTTTTGGCATAGTTGGTTGTTGCTTCTATGACCGAATAAAGAGTCGCCATACATTCCAGCACCCCCTCCCTCACCTTTCCTCCTACTCCTCCCCCCCCCCCCCCCACCCCGCCCCTGTTGATGAGGACTTTGATAAGCTATATTTTTGAACAAGTGACGAGCCTTTTCTCTGCGAGGTCGGATTAGCCAAAAACTGAGCAATGTGAACATCAAAATTGCTGGGTTAATTAGTACGTCGGTTGGGCAGTTAGTTCATTAGCTTTTTTTTAAACATTTTTATTTTCTTTTATTGTTGTTACAGAAACTGAAATATACACAACAACATCAATATTCAGAAATTAGGTATAAGGCAAGCTACACATAGATACATAGACAAGTAAGTATATACACAAACAAAAAGAAAGATGTAGCCTTCAGCATGTCATCATTTGTCTATCTAAAGCATGGTCACTTGATGACATATACAGCATAGCACAATACACTGTACTTAAGGCAAACCATTTCTATGTAATGAAATCATGCTTTAAAATCTAAGAAAAAAAAAAAGAGAAAGAATAGGATAGAGAGATCAGCGAGTATAAAGGAATAACACGAGGAAGGACATGTGGGAGGACAAACAAGCGGACACACTGACAATTAACCAGACAAACATTAAGATAGTTAGTTCATTAGTTAGTTAGTGAGTGAGCAAGTTAGATAGTTAGTAACTTAGCTGAATGTTAGTTAGTTGGGTAGGTAGGTAGGTAGTTCGTCAGTCAGTCAGTTACTTATCTATGTATTCAGGTTTAAAGCCATACCTACCAGAGATGGTGTGACTACCAAACCCTGAAAAAGCGTCACGTCCTCGCTGGACTCGGTGGTAGTGATGGAAAGAAGGCGTTTTGACTGGTGCACTGTGATGTGCGAGTCGCGCTGTTTGAATGAAGATAGCGCGGTGCCGGCCCTTCCTTGGTTTTCCCACGCTCTGCCAGTTTACGATAGGCCTTCCGCAGGGAGCACCCAAAGTTTGTTTGGTAATTGTCAGATTATTTTTTGTTTATTACATGACAGGCTTTCTGTAGGAACACCACAAGTTGGCACCACAAGGAAATGGTGGGGTTGGTTTGCATGGAATCGGGCGAGGCGATTGACAGAGACAACTCCAGAATTGTAGCTTTCTCCTTTCATTTCTGAAATTGGGGGAAAAAAAGAAATTCTGTGTCATTTGAAAGGAAACCAGACAGCAAACTCATAAACATGTTCGCCATAATTTGAGCTATTCTCAGTTAAAAACAAAAAAAACAACAAACAAAAAAAGAACACCCATGTCCTTGAAGTAAGTACATGAATAGTTAGATATCAAGTCGGCTCAAGTCCATCGTGGGAAATTGTATTTCAGCCAATGACTTCTCCGTCTTTGTCTTTGTCTGTCGGTCTGGTCTGTCTGTTTTGTCTGTCTGTCTGTCTGTGTTGCTTCTGCACTGTCCTGCCATCAAAGCTCAAATGCTCAAAAATAGAGACACTGCGCTCAACCATCGAAATCCGATAACATTACAGAAAATAGTTAATGACTTTGATCTTCTTAAATTGTTTTCAGAAACTTTGCATTCTAGTTCTGTGGTATTTTTCTTTGATAGTTGCTGACGATGTTCAAATAATTGTGTTTGTAAAATTCGTAACTTAAGTATGGCTACTACTACTACTACTACTACTACTACTACTACTACTACACACACACACACACACACACACACACACACACACGCCTACACACGCGCGCGCACACACACACACACACACACACACACACACACACACACACACACACACAGAGAGAGAGAGAGAGAGAGAGAGAGAGAGAGAGAGAGAGAGAGAGAGAGCGTAAAACGTTAAAGAATCAACTGACACTGGGCCACGCAGCTCTTGCCGCCCCTCTCCCCTCTCCCGTGTCCTATGCCATTAAACAAGCCCCCTCTCCTCACTCTCCACCCCCTCTTTCTCCTCACTTCCCTGCTTCCCACCCCTCCTCCCTCCACTCCTTCCCAGCATCTCGGGCCCCCCCCCCCCCCCCCCCCCCCTCCTCACACAACAAATTATTCTGCACTTTTCCTCAGCCATAGAATCATTCTTTTTTCTTTTTTTCTTCATTTTTTTCTCCTTTTTTTTTTCTCTGTTCCGTTTTGATTTTTTCTTTCTTCTTCTTCTTCTTCTTCTCTTCTTCTTCTTCTTCGTCTTCTACGTCGTCGTCGTCGTCGTCGTCGTTCTTCTTCTTCTTCTCTTTCCCTTTTTTTCGTTGCTTTTTTTAAACTCGCATTACATGCAATACATTTTTTTTTAAAAATTATGATACATGTATCGCTGACCTGG
>JADBJO010000325.1:122500-127500 GCA_016801955.1 Conus betulinus | reverse complement strand
CTCTATCTGTCTCTCTCACCCCCCCCCCCCCCCCTTTCTATATCTTTTTCTCCTGTCACTACTCCTCTCTCACCTTGTTTCCATTCTTTCCCCTTCTCCACAAAAGTAGTAATTAGAATAAGAATTAAACACAAACAAGAAAATTGCGACCTTTCTGCTGACTGGAGTAGGAATAATGAAATATGGAAGGAAGAAAAAGGGGAGAGAGAGAGAGAAACACACACACACAAAGAAAAGACAGACAGACCCACACACATACATACATATATATATATATATATATACATATACATATAATGTTGAACTATTAAGTAGTGGGGGAAAACAAGTGCGGGTTAACAATTCTTCCATCATTATAGTAATGACTTGGAAAAGATTTGAAAATGAGAGGGAAAGAAATTTTTTGAAGATGAAGTATATGGAAAATATTTATCATAAATATGAAAACCCCTCACTAGCTGCATGAAGAAGCTATCGCAATCTCTTTTGAAGGTAGATCTATATTTATCGTCTGCTCCGAGCTCTTTTGTCCGCTGAATCGGACTCATCAGGGAGACACGACTGACCGAGTCTGTGCTCTTGGCGTCAGATAGAAACCGCCAAGGGTTCGAAAAAGAATCCAACAGCACCCCCAAAGCAGCCAGCGAAAGGTAGTAGAATTAAACAAAACGAAAGTGTGGAGAGAAAAAAAAAGTTGTTGAAAACTAAAAACCTTACGCAAACAGTATAAAATGTAAGGGACAATCTTTGAGCCTATGCCATTTAAGGATGCAAGGGAGATCAAAAGATGTGGAACAGTCTGAGTGGTCACACACACACACACACACACACACACACACACAGACAAACAGACGGGCATCCACACATGCACGGACGCACGGACACACGCACGCACGCACGCACGCACGCACACACACACACACACACACACACACACACACACACACACGCCCTCACACAGGCAGACAGACGGACGGACAGACAGACAGACAGACAGACAGACGAACGGAGCGACAGAAGCAGAGACCATGAAACAGAGAGAAACAAAGCAAGGCCAGCGCACTGTCAAAGGGGAAAGGATAACCACCACCTGTCCGATAATTCTTTACTCACCCGGACGTGCGCGTGCCGGATTCAGATGTTGCAGGGTGGTATTGGTCAGCCCAGCTCTGGACATCAACGCACAGTGTGTTTGTTTACCTGTCCAAGAGCTGCCTTCAGGCGTTAAACCCTTTTTGTTTCTTGTTTTACATGTCCATGGGCTACGTTTAAGATATCAACTCACATAGTGTTTATAAATAATCGCGCACAAACTGGAGGCATGTGGCGTGGGCACGGGTAATTCTGACCCGAAATAAAAGAACGATAAGGAAAAGGTTGCTGAGATATTAGGGAGCGGAAAACAAGGTTTGCAGCTTGAGAGGGGGGGGGGAGAGAGAGAGAGAGAGAGAGTTGGACAGACAGACAGACAGACGTACATACTAGACACAGAGAGAGAGAGAGAGAGAGAGAGAGAGGAGAGAGAGAGATTTTGTGTCTATGTGTGTGCATGCGTGTAGTGTAAGAGGGATACCTTCTCCCGCGATCTCCTAAGAAGGCTACATGTATCTGCCATATCACTGTAGGAGATGGGTGTGGACATGACACCTGAGTGTAACTACCTAACTAACCCGTTTCCCACAATTTTAGTGAAAGAGATGGCTTCAAACTTCACACCATGCTTTTGAAAAAAAAAAAAGCAATGCACCTGTTCGCCTTAGGCCAGTGAGAGGTGAAATGGAACTTCTTTGATGTTTGATGCTCAAGGACGAAAAAAAAAGCATCTCTCTTATTCCACGTAGCTTCGTTTTTCCATGTTTATATAGAAAACAGTAACAGAAACAAGAAGCAAGAAAATGTATGATGTGAAACTACCTTGTCATGGGTTTTTGTGATCACGTTTCTCTCCCTGTCCACGTGGGATGTATCTCTCTTTAATCACTTTCCTTTTCTTATCTGTCTTCTTCATTCCTTCTGTTTCTTTAAATTCATTCGACTTCCATGGCGTTTCT
The DNA here is from genome assembly GCA_016801955.1 of Conus betulinus. NCBI lineage: Eukaryota > Metazoa > Mollusca > Gastropoda > Neogastropoda > Conidae > Conus > Conus betulinus. Next base: position 125,449 of record JADBJO010000325.1, on the reverse strand, counting down.
ACATAAGTTCCACTTTTGTTTTGTTTTTTTTTAACCAGAGATAGCTCGTCTCCTCTTCCCTTGAACGATAATATGCAGTGGGGACCTAAAGATAAAACAAAAGTATAAATAAAAGAAAAAAAAAACTGAAAGAAAACTAATGGGGAAAAAAGGGACAGAATTCAGCGCGAAACTTCAGCAGGAAACTTTATTAAATGGAGGCAGTTTTCTAGGCCGGTGTTTAGCCTTTTCTTTTTATTATGCCCTAGGTCGGACGAGCTTCACACGTGCGTGGTCAGCGCTCTCATGAGTTGTCCTTGGCAGTGGAACCCGTTTGCACAAGTGAACTTTTGCAGGTCAGTAGACCTGAAGAAATAATGTTGTCAAAATTGAGGGCTATTTTCTGACGTCTTCAGCTAAAAATGGTAAGGAAAACGGAAAGGAAAAGGAAAAGAATTGCATGCACAAACTTGTTTAGAGAGAGAGAGAGAGAGAGAGAGAGAGAGAGAGAGAGAGAGAGCAGGGGTACACGCTCTCTCTCTCTCTCTCTCTCTCTCTCTCTCTCTCTCTCTCTCTGGATGCAATATTGCTTGTATGGAATTACAATGTAAAAAGAAATAGTAAAACAAAAATGTTGAGTCTTTGTTTATTGTATTTCTGTCCTCCTTTCTTTCTGCATCTTTTCCTCCTGTCTTGTCACCTTTCTGATCTTCTCACGTTCTTTCCTTTTCTCTCTCTTATATTTTTTAATGAGTAGAGTGGAAATGATAAAGCGTGGAAGGAAGAGATAAGGGGAGAAAGCGGGAGAGAGAGAGAGAGAGAGAGAGAGAGAGAGAGAGAGAGAGAGAGAGAGAGAGAGAGAGAGAGACAAACAGACAAGCTAATAGAGGACAGACAGACAAACAGACAGATAGTCAGACAGGCGGAAAAAATGCGGAGACCCTGAAACGGACAAACAGGCAAAATTCGGAAACAGCACCAAGTATTCCACCAGCATTCTTTCAAAGAGGGCGAGATGGCCGTCACTTTGCCTGATATTCCTCACTCAAAAGTTCAAGCGCCAGATGGAGGTGTTTGCGCGAGGGGTTATTGAGGAGCCCAGTTCAGACATCAACGCAGTTGTGTTTTTACGTTCCAACTGTGCGAAGGAGTCCTTCCAACTGCCGCGTTTTCAGGCGTTAACACATTTTGAGTGTGTGTGTGTGTGTGTGTGTGTGTGTGTGTGTGTGTGTGTGTGTGTGTGTGTGTATGCGTGCATGCGTGCGTGCGCTCGTGCGTGCGTGCGCTTGTGTGTGTGTGTGTGTGTGTGTGTGTGTGTGTGTGTGTGTGTGTGTGTGTTTACACTTCCACAGGCCATGTTCAGATATTAGCCCAGGTAAGTGTCTACAAGCGCACCAGACTGGATTCATATGGCGTGGGCACAGGTAACTGGCGAATAATGAAAGAACGAAAGAGAGATGGTTGATGAGATAACAGGAGAAGAAGAAAAGACCCAAGGCGTACAGCTTGGGGGGGGGGGGGGGGGGGAGAGAGAGAGAGAGAGAGAGAGAGAGAGAGAGAGAGAGAGAGAGAGAGAGGGGGGGAGCGCACGCACTTGCTTAGTGTACGGTCTTCACTCCCAGTGAGTGCGTCAAGGGTCGCCAGACGTGGCGGTGGCTTGGCTACAGCTGCGTTGGAGTGAGTTCAGTCCATCTTTTTTTCTTGGTTCGTGGCGCACCACCAGACCCTCCCTACAAAACACTCGGAAGATCTGCTAGACTGAAATCTCTGTTGAATCCTCCCTACCCGCCGCCCCTAACCCCCAGAACCCCCCCAAATGGCCCCCACTCGCGACCTATCTGTGAGTATCTCAGAGGCTGACTTAGCTGTTAAAGCACTGGTTTGGCAGTCAAAATTTTTGTAAGTTGGAGTTGCTCAAGTGTCCAGAACATCAGTTGCTGTGTTGATGTTCTGGTGGTGTAGGTGTAAAATGGGTACCCTTCCCCCACTCCCCCCTCCTGAAGAAATTGTTAGATATGCCCGCTGTATCACCGGAGATGGGGGTGGATTGAAATCAGAGTGTAGCTAAGTAACTAACGCCATTTCCCACAATGGTAGTGAAAAAAGGAACTGCAAAGACTTCACGCCCTACTTCTGAAAAAGCAGTGCACACATTCATCTTAGGTCAGTCAGTGAGTGAAATGGAACCCCTCTGATGTTTTATGCTCAAGGACAAAAAAAAATCTTTCTTACTCCACAGATCGCTCTTCTTCTTCTTCTTCTTCTTGTTGTTACATGGAGACAATACCACTAACAAGAAACAAGGAAACTAATTTGAAATATCCTTGTCATGCACATCTGTGACAACGTTTCTCTCCCTGGCTGTGTTGGGATCTTTCTCTGTTTATCAATTTTCCGTCTCTTATAGTCTGTCTTTTTGACTCCTTCTTTAAATGTATTCAAACTCCGTGGCATTCCTATAAATTCAACATATTTTTCCACTTTGTTTTCAAACCAGCGAGGGTGTCCTCCTCTCCCTTTGAACTCCGATGGATGCCTAGGGAGAAAAAACAAAAACAAGATTAAAATATAAATGAAAAAGGAAAGAAAATGTATTGGGGAAAAAAACAGGGGAGCGAATTCAGGAGAAAAGACAACTTCATTAAATGGAGGCGGGTTTTTTTTTTTTTTTTTTTTTCAAGCCTGTATTTAGCCTTTTCTTCTTCTTATTCTTTAGGCCGGAAGCGTTTCACACGTGCGTGGTCAGCGCTCCCATAATTTGTCCTCGGAAGTGGAAACCCGTTTGCAGAAGTGAGCTGCTGCAGGTCAGTGGGCATGAGGAAATAATGCTGTCAAAATGGAAACGGCTTTTTCTTCTTTACGTCTTTTAGCCATAAGGTAAAGGAAAAAGAAATAAAGACGTTACAGCACTACATGCACAAGCTTTTTCAGACAGAGACAGAGGGTTGGGGAAAGAGCAGGGGCATGCAG
>JADBJO010000325.1:100000-110000 GCA_016801955.1 Conus betulinus | reverse complement strand
CGCTGATCCAGTCTTCACACCATTTTCCCTGAATAAAATTTTACAGTCCTGTTGCTTTCCATAGTATTTCCTTCCCCCTCGCCCCCTCCCCCCCCTCCCCCTCCTCCTCCGCCTCCCTTCCGGCCTTCCTTCCAGCTCCTGGCGGTACAAAATCACCCATTTGTCCACTTTCTAAAAATTTGCAAAAAAGGTGTTTTCATGTTTTGGTGTATTTGAAATCAGCATTTTATATCATATCCTCACGATCCCTCCCCCCCACAACCACACACAAACACACCCACAACACCACACACATTCCCATCTTCTCTTTCGCACGGGGTGGGATGTCGGGGAGTCGGGGGAGGGTACAGAGGCAGTGGGCTATCATTTTTGTTTTTTAAAAAATTCTTCTCCTCCGTCTTTGTGTTTAAACAGTCTCTATATAACACTTTTGCTATTCTGGTTCCTGCCATGGGGGCCGGAATAGCTCATATGTAGAGCCCGGACTCTTAATCTTGGTGATTCCGTGGGTTGCGGGTTCGAATCGCCACTCACGCCGGGGCGTTTCGGTACACAGGCCCTGGGGGGGGCACACCCGGTCGTGCGAGCAAACCACTCGGTGTCCGCTCGGTGCCGTTCTGTTCCCACTCTCCTACTGACTGCTCCTGAACCTTAACATAAGGCATACTATACCACCTGGCTTTCCATGGACCCGGTCCCTGATCCGGGACTCCCATCTCCACTTTCTCCACCTTCCCATACGTTCCTCAAGCGGTTCACTCCTGTCCGATGGATCCTATAACAACCCAAACCCGCGGTTCCGTTCGCTTGTGAACGCTCCCATCGCAACTTCTATCTCTTGTGCACCACAACCGTGTAAAAATCCATCACCAAACTTTATTGTACAGCACGAAGAGCCAATTTTTGGCCGTTGGTATGGATATCAACGCCTAGCAACATAGCTGCAAACTCCTCCTGCTTAAGAAATGGACTCGATCGTCTGATCAAGATAGGAAACATGAGCAAACGACTCTTGTTGAATAAATGGAACCTTCAAAAAAAAAAAACTTGATTAAAAAAAAAAAACGAGGAAACAAAAAAAAGAGACGTGAAGGAAGCAACAAGAAACCAGCTGCAGCTCTAAGTCGTACACTCACCTCAGACGTAGAACGCACCCGTCTGTGGTATAACCCGAGTGTCTGGGAAATGTCAAAAAAGCGCTCTGTGAGCCTTGGGTCTCTGGTCCGAGAAGTTAACGAGGCGCATATATATGATCTATATATATTTATATCATATATACATATAATATATATATATAATATATGATAATCATATAATCTTGAAAATGTGGTTTTTTAAATTGCCTTCTTGTTTTTTTACTCATCATCCTGTGCGTCTCACATCTGTTCTGCGCATGTTGCCATATAACGAAAGTTAATAACAGCCATCAGTTCATTCAAAACAAAACAAGCAAACAAACAAAACAAAAGTGGTGCCACCACAGCTGTATTATGCAATTTTGCATCTAGTTGTAAATTTAACACCTATTTTGACAAACTACGCGCAAATAACAAGAACTCTAGATCATGGATGTCTCCTTCGTTCTTTTGGCAACGTTTCACACTCTTCTTTTTTTCCTTTTTTTTTTTTTTTTTTTCTAGATTCTCTCGCAGACTTTCAAGCCGTTTAACAAGGAAAAAAAAAAAAAGCCTAAAAGATTCTCCCCTTCATCTCTACCCTCTAGTAAGGCTTCTGATGTGTGTGTGGTGTGTGTGTGTGTGTGTGTGTGGTGTGTGTGTGTGTGTTGTTGTGTGTGTTCGTGTGTGTGTGTGTGTGTCGTGTGTGCGTGTGGTGTGTGTGCGTTGTGTGTGTGTGTGGTGTGTTTGTGTGTTTGTGTGTTTGTGTGTTTGTGTGTTCGTGTGTGTGTGTGGTGTGTGTGTGTGTGTGTGTGTGTGGTTCGCAGGTGTTGCATATTGTCATACATGCGTTGCGCTGCGCATGAAGCAGGAGCGCGCCGCAGCATGCGTTTTGTGGGTTTGTGGGTGTATGGTGTGTGCGGTCGCGTGCCGTTGGTTGCGTGTGTGTGTGTGTGTGTGTTGTGTGTGTGTGTGTGTGTGTGGTGTGGTGTGTGTGTTTGTGTGTGTGTGTTTGTGTGTGTGTGTGTGACTAATAAAGGACACATTCCAAGCGGACATTAACGCATTGGTGTATGAAATCTGCCGACTCATGCATGAATTTAATGTATGTATCTATGGAAATGCATTGAAACAAGAAGAAAAATAGAGGAGGAGGAGGAGGAGGAGAAGAAGAAGAAGAAGAAGACAGAAAGAAGAAAGAAGAAGAAAGAAGAAGAAGAAGAGAAGAAAAACGAAGAAGAGAGAAGATGATGATGATGATGATGATTGATGCTGATGGATGATGATGATGATGGGAGATTGATCGAACAATCGCCAGCCAGCAACAGCAACAACAACATAATGATGATAATGATAATAATATTAATAATGATAAATAATCGTAATGACAGACAGAATAGCAAAGCTAATGATAGTCTTGATTTAGTAATGTACAATTACGAATGATAGTAAATGAGGAAAAAAAAACTAATAAATGGAATGATAGCAACACAAAAAAAGAATATGGATGATGTTGATGATGGTGATTTTTTTATAAAACCAAAGAGGGAAAGAAAGAAATGTTGCGATGTTACCCTACACGAGGCCCGTTTTCAGTTTTTTAAAGCAGACTTGTTAAGACAAAGGACAAAGAAAAAAAAAACAGGCAGCAAGCAGCAAAACCAGGCAAAAAGCAGAAAGCAAACACGATCAGGAACCATTTTTTTCCAACAACTCGTAGATACATATATCGGTGGTTATGCGTTTCATGTGTTTTTTTTCCCCTACTCTTGATTTCATGCAAATATTCTTAAATTTCCCTTCCTCGTTACACAATCGCCCATCCACCTTTCCACCGTCACCCACCACCCCCACTTTAACCACCCCCTTCATCTCATCACATAACAACACTCTCGTCCGTAAAACCCGTACCGTTCCTTTCTCAATAGACACATAATAAGAATCCATCCCTTTTAGATAGCCCCGTCTCGTCTCTAACCCCGCCGCCACCCCCCCCCCACACCCCCTCCCTCTCTCCCCCGTAAAAAAAAAAAGTTAAAAATGAATTGAAAAATCTCGCAAAAAGCCAAGAAATTGGATAGGTGTGCAAAAAAATAGACAAGAGAAAATCTTAAAAGAAAGAGAGTAACGCCCAAAACTAACAGAGCTAACGACAAGTAACGGACATGTACAACATACATATGACGAATAATGCAAGAACAGGGGAAAAACTAAACCGCAGAAGCGAAGAACCTTTCAGTCACACAGAGGGTTACAAAAAAACTTGAGAGTAGAGAGAGAGAGTGAGAGAGAGATAGAGAGAGGGAGAGGAGAGAGGAAGGGAGAGGGGTAGAAGAGAGGGGGAACATGGGGGTATAGGAGATAGAGAGGGGAGGAGAGAAAGGGACAGAAAGGGGTATAGAGAGATGAGAGAGACAGAAGCAGCGCGAGCGAGAGAGAGAGAGAGCGGAGCAGGCGAGCTGAGCGAGTAGAGAGAGAGAGAGAGATAGAGAAGTACTATAGAGGAGAAGGGAAACTGAGAGAGAGGACACATAAAGAACAGTAATCGACCATTGAAATAACTAAAGAAGGAGTCAGAGCAAATTTGAAGCAACACACGATATGATGGACGATGGCAAACCAGACGTATCTAAAGGAAGGATGTGCGGAAAGACCTAGTGGATGGATAGAAGAAATTGAATAAAACGGCGGAAAAGAGTGAGGAAGCTAAGGAAAGAATGTATAAGGGGAATGTCGGGAAAGAGACACAATAGACAAAAGAATAGAAACAAAGGAATGTGAACAAGAAAGAAAGCAAGCCATAGCAGCCAACCGGTACCGGAACGGAACGACAGACATGAACAGACAAAACAACAAAAAACTGGAGGGGAAAAGAAAAGCCGAACATAGGAAAGTAAGAAAGCACTGAAGTGAAGCAATTTCCAAAAAAAAGGAAAGAAAGAAAAAAGAAAGAAACAAAAAATAAGGAAAGGAAAAGAAAAAGAACAAAACGAAATGAGGAAATAGTGAACACGAAAGAAACAAAACAAGTAGTTCGGGCGCGGAAAAGAGCGACATAGGAAATCTAAGATTGACTGAAATTAAGCATTCCACAAGAGTGAAAGAAGACAATAAAGAAAGAATCAGAAGTAAAAAGAAAGACGAGTGAATAACGAAAGAAAAGAATACTGTGGGGGGGGGGGGGTATGCTCACTCTGTGACGTAAATAAGGGACCATGAAGTTGAACGCAACCAAAAACCCAATAAAGTGAAGAACAACGGAACTATAATACATCTCCCCACGACGATCAACAGAATCTCTCATAACACCCCACTTCCGTCACGCATCCCAATGCCTTTCACCTCGGCTCCCTTCACCTCCAAAGTAAACAAAATAAGTGGGTGGAAAAAAAAAAAAAGAACGAAGACAAGGAACGAAAGAAAGGGGCTGAAAAATGACAACCAGCCCTCTCTCTGTCACAGCTCTCCTCCATCTTGCCACAATTTCCCATATCTCTCCTTCTCTTCCCTTTTCCCCGCCATACCTCCTCCATCCATCGCGGTCAAACACCCGGGCTGCCCCAACGCGGCACCCCCGTGGGTGTGATTTTTCGTTTTTCACGTTTCATCTTTGCCCTATCCCACTCAGCGTTCATTTTTGGGCCTCACTTATCAACTTCTCACAATTGTGGCTCTGGGCTGGGTGCTGACTCCAACCAATCCGTGACACAACAGCGACACCCCATTCAACGCCCTGCAGAATCTCTTACCCATACACAGCAAAACCAACAGCTCACACAGAAGACACCCCACCAACGCCCCCCTTCTTCTAAACAATTTCTTTCATCTCGAAATCTCGCCTTTTACTTTCTTTCTCCTCTTCTTCCTTTCTTCTTTTACCTCTTTCATCTCTGACGCATTACTACTTTCTACTGTCCCACCCCTCCCACCACCCTCCTCCCTCGTTTTTTTTTCCTTTTTTCCACTTTTCCCCCCTCTTCCCCTTCTTTTTTATCTTCCCTTCTCTCATTACCCTCCCCCCTTCTTTCCCTTCTTTGCTTTCCCTTTTCCCTATTTTTCATTCTTCTTTTCCCCCTCCATTCTTCATCCCACATTTTTCTTTCTTTTCTTCATCCATTTACTTCTCTATCTCTCCTTCCTTCTTTTTCTTTCCTTTCTTCTTCTCTGGGGAAGGCAGCCGTGGGTATGGTGACCTGAAGTAGACGAAAGGGGGTGGGGGAGATAAGGGTGGGAGGGGGTAGGGAGGGGTGAAGAGCGGTTTTGTGGGTAGAGACCACATAATCCTCCTCTGCTGCTTTCTCCAATCTTACCACGGTGTTGTGCCTTTTGTGTTTGTCTGTCCCGTTTCTGTCCTGTTCCTGTCTGTGTCTTCCTCTGTCCATCTCTCCTCGTCTGTCTGTGCTTGCTTCTCGCTGTCCCACCCTTCCTCTCTTTTCCCTGTCTCTATGTCTGACTGTTTTGGTCTTCTGTTGCTTTCTTCTGTTTCTTGCTTCTTCTTCACCCCTCTGTCTCTGTTTTTGCTTTCTCCTCCCTCCCCCGTCCATCCCCCCGTCTCGTCTTCTTCTCGAAACTCCCCTCCCGCCCACCGGGCTTCTCCCAGCTTCTCTCTCTCCCCGATCGCTCTCTCTCTCAGTCGTCTCCCTTGGTCCTCTCCTCCAATCTCTCTCTCCCTCTCTCAGACTCTCCTCTCCCTCTCTCCCGCTCCTCTCTCTCTCCCCTGTAGGTATTATCTCGTGTTGCTTCGCTGTCTTCTATCACGTTGCATTACAATCTGAAACACACGCGCACCTTACGCGCGCGTCTCCGTCAACCACACACCATCTCACGCCACGCACACACGCGCTGCGCCGCGCATACACACACACACGCACCTGCACGCACGCACCACACCACACAAACACCACACACACGCACTACACACACACACACCACACACACCACATACACCACCACACACACACACAACATCACACTACCCCACACACACAACACACACACACACACACAGTCCTTTTTTACATGTAGTAACGCACACACCCACACAGCCGCTCTGCGTCAAGTTATCGTCATGCGGGACGTTCCTCCTTCATACTGCGCTCTCCTAGCTGATCACAAGTAGTGCTGTGACGACATACTATGGGCAAGTTCTCCATTTAGCGGTACCGTACCGCGCCACGTTTTGAGGCAACTGGAACTTGAAGTTAATTATCGGACGCAACCCGTGGGTTTGCGTCAAACCTTTTCCTCATGTTTCCCGAACCCCCACCACATCACACACACACACACAACACACCCCCACCACACACACGACACAACACACACACACATACACACACTCTCACATCACTCTCTCATCAATCTCTCCAACCCTCTCTCTCGCTCTCTCTCCCTCTTGCACACCTCTCTCTCTCCTCACACACACACACACAACACCCACCACACACACACACTCCACACACACACACACACACACACACACACACACACACACACACACAACACAACACAATCACACACATACACACACACCCTCCTCACACACACCCACAGATTCACACACGACACACACACACACGTCACACACACACACACATCTCACACACACACACACCAACACACTCCACACAGGCACACACACAGCCCACACACAACACACACACCCACACACACACACACACACACACACACACACACACAAGCACACTTGCTCACATTCACATACACACAACACATTCACACACACACCACCTCACACACACACCACACAGCACACTACACCCACACACACACATTCACACACACACACACCCACACACACACACACACCACACACCGACATCACCAAGTCAAGTCAGGATTGGAGAACCGAGAAGAAAGGGGAAAAAGGAAAAAAAAAAAAACAGTGTCGAGGAGGAATGTGTAGAAGGAACAGAGTTGGGGCTGAGCGAAAGTACCATGAGAGAGCAGAGGAGGAGACGAGAGAGGAGAAGAGAGAGAGAGAGGAGAAAAGGAGAGAGAGAGAGAGGAGAGAGAGAGAGAGAGGAGAGACGGGTAGGGTGGAATGAGGAAGTATGAGAGAAGAGGGAAAGAGAGAAACCAGGGGTGAGGGTGGGGGTCTGGAATCAGTCAAACATGACAGAACATAAAACCTGGCAGCGACAGGAGAGGTCGGAGTTGAGTTCCAGGAAAGAGGACGTGTTTTAATTTTATCGATGTCCAAGCAACAGTCACAATGGTGCAGGACGGAGAGTCTCGTTGGTGCAGTCCCGGACTTGTGCTCCGATTGTCCGGATTTCAAGTCTGCTGCTCTTGCTGTCTGATCAGGCATTCAGAGGTGCTAAACCTCTCTGGTGTCAGGAGGGACGGGTCATCTCGGCATGGTCTGGCGTGGACAGGTCCAGGTCGGGTGTCTTCACCCCCACCCACCCCACACCCCTTCCTTCTTCCCTCCCGTCAATCGACTCAATGTCTGACGGCGTTCCGTATCTACAAGACAGTGTCTACAAGCGCTGGTGCCAGATAGTATGGGACTGAGGGGGTAGTTTAAGGAACTGATGCTAGGTGGGAAGAAGTGTGTCACAGAGATGAGAGGAGGGAGGGGGTGGGGGAGAAGGGGAGAGAGAGAGAGAGAGAGAGATAAGAGAGAGAGAGAGAGAGAGAGATGAGAGAGAGAGAGAGAGGATGAGAGAGATGGAGTGAGAGAGAAGATTCAAAATCTCCCTTCAGTTTGTATGCGTGTATGTGTATGTGCGTGTGTGGGTGTGGGTGTGTGTGTGCGCGCGCGCGCGCGTGCACGCGCGCGCGTGCGTGCGTTTTTGTTTGAGCGCGTGCGTGCGTGTGCGCGCGTACATGCGTGCCTGCGTTCGTCTATGTTGATACTTCGAAAACTCACAAGCGATGGTGAATTCACCACCTGGCACCTTTAACCCGCCCGCAAGTTTCAAGACAAGAGCCTTGTGACAGTGACTGACAGTGTCTGTCTGAACTGGAGACAGATGATTTCTACAGCAGCAGCAGCAGCCTGGCAACACAACAGTCTGGTACCCCACCCAGCTGACAGCAACGGATGAAGATGGAGTCCGCCTTGTCTTGTCTGGCCACTTCCCTTACGGGGGGACTGAGTTGAGGAATAGCAAGAGACATGAGCACCGTGAGAGACTTACAGAGTCATGGTGGGATCCGATGCTAGCTGCGTGACGTTCGGAGACTTAGTTGAGTGATGGTGGGGAGGGGGGGGGGGGGGGGGGGGGGGGGAGGGGGGTGTGACTGAGTTGAGTGATGGAGGGTGTTGGGTGGGCGGGGGGACGAGTTGAGAGCTGTGTTGAGTGATGGTGAAGGACGTTGTTGAGTGATGGTAGGAGACAATGTTGAGTGCTGGTGGGATACTGACTGGGTTGGTGGTTGAGTCTGGGAGGGTGGGGCTCTCGTGGAGTGGTCATGGCTGGCTGTATCCAGTGATGGTAAAGGACTGTTACCGACAGATCATGGATGACTGCGTTGAGAGACGGTGGAAGAATGACGGCATCGAGTGATGGCAGGAGAGAGACTGCACTGGGTGATGGTGAAAAAAAAACAACTGTTTTGCGAGATGCTTGAAGACTTATGAGTACAGGTGGGAGATTGTATTCAGAGAGACTTGATTAAGGGCTAGTGTGAGACTGCGCTAAGCAATGGTGGAAGACTTGTCAGCATTTAGTGAGGGAGGCGAGGGAGGGAAGGGGACATAATACTGCGAGATGTTGGTGGTTGGGGGGGGGGGGGGGTAGGGGGGGACTGTTGGAAGACTGTATTGAGTGCTGATGAGCGACTCATTGGGTACTCGTGGAAGACTGTGTGTATAGTGATGGTGAGAGATTGTATTGAGTGCTGATGAGACACTCATTGGGTACTTGTGGAAGACTGTGTATAGTGATGGTGAGAGACTGTATTGAGTGCTGATGAGACACTGATTGGGTACTTGTGGAAGACTGTGTATAGTGATGGTGGGAGACTGTATTGAGTGCTGATGAGACACTCATTGGGTACTTGTGGAAGACTGTGTATAGTGATGGTGAGAGACTGTATTGAGTGCTGATGGAGACACTCGTTGGGTACTTGTGGAAGACTGTGTATATAGTGATGGTGGGACTGTATTGAGTGCTGATGAGAGACTGATTGGGGTTGGGGAAGAAGACTGTGTATAGTAATGGTGGGAGACTGTATTGAGTGCTGATGAGAGACTGATTGGGTACTTGTGAAGACTGTGTATAGCGATGGTGGGAGACTGTATTGAGTGCTGATGAGAGACTGATTGGGTACTTGTGGAAGACTGTGTATAGCGATGGTGGGAGACTGTATTGAGTGCTGATGAGAGACTGATTGGGTACTTGTGGAAGACTGTGTATAGCGATGGTGGGAGGCTGTATTGAGTGCTGATGAGAGACTGATTGGGTACTTGTGGAAGACTGTGTATAGTGATGGTGAGAGACTGTATTGAGTGCCAGCATGAAAGAGACTCGTTGGGTACTCGTGGAAGACTCTGTACAGTGATGGTGAGAAACTGTAGTTAGTAGCGATGGGAGACTGACTTATTGAGTGATGGTGAGACACTAAGTGGGTGATGATGGGAGGCTGTGTTTAGTAATCATGGGAGACTAAGTGCACTGCGTGATGGTGGAAAATTTATTGTCTGAAGACGGAGGATTGTATTGAGTGATGGTGGAAGACTTATGGTCTGAAGATGGAGAACTGTATCGAGTGATGGAAGACTTATGAATTGTCTGAAGATGGAGAACTGTATTGAGTGATGGTGGAAGACTCAGTCTGAAGATGGAGAACTGTATTGAGTGATGGTGTGAAAGACGTATTATCTGAAGACGGGGAGCTATATTGAGTGATGGTGGGAA
>JADBJO010000325.1:90000-92500 GCA_016801955.1 Conus betulinus | reverse complement strand
GTGTGTATGCATGTATGCATGAATGCATGTATGCATGTGTGCATATAATAGTGTATGTATGTGTGTAAACGTTTGTGTACGTACGTACGTACGTACATACATACATACATACATACATACATACATACGTACATACGTACATACATGCATACAGCATACACAGTTTTGTGATACAGGGATATCACTTTTTTTTTTTAAATATTCCAGAGAATAATGACTACTCAGGTCAGTTCTCTCTCTCTCTCTCTCTCTCTCTCTCTCTCTCTCTCTCTCTCTCTCTCTCTCTCTCTCTCTCTCAGACTTGACATTTACAAATCAAGCCTCGTATACAGTGGTGGTTCGTATTGGGAAAATTTGCCTCTAAAAGAAATCTCAAGCTTTTATATTTTCAAAGAGCGCTTAAAGGAATATCTGCTCAGTAATTTAATATATATATATATAATATATATATATATATATATATATATATATATGTGGTGTGTGTGTGTGTGTGTGTGTGTGTGTGTGTGGGTGTGGGTGTGTATAGATATAGTTATTAATCTGTTAAAAAAAAAATGGTAAAAGGAAGTTTTTAAAATCGACAGGATGAGGAGAGCCAGCGCTCGAAAAAAGACCTGTCGATTTTAAAAACTTCCTTTTACCATTCTGTTTTAAACCCAAGGGGTCGAGCATTTTAAGAATTCTATTAGGCATTTTAGTGGTATTTTATATATATATATATATATATATATATATATATATATATATATATATATAATCAATTAGAAGACTGAGTAAATAGAAATAAAATGCTGCACGATTACAAGCCTGTGTTAGACGGAAATCTTGCACGTGTCATTTGAAGCACAGCAATAATGGGTCAAGATATTTGAATAACATGTTTTACATTGATGATATCGCTCAACTGCATTTCGTTATTTGATGCATTGTGTGTATTTAAGTCTACTGGACTCTTCTTTCCCCGTTTGTCTTTTATACTTCCCCCCCCCCCCCCCCCCCCCCCCCCCCCCCCCCCCCCCCCCCCACCCCCCCCCCATACCCCCGCTTCCGCTCGCTCTCTCTCTCTCTCTCTCTCTCTGTCTCTCTCTCTGTCTCTCTCTCTCTCTCTCTCTCTCTCTCTCTCTTCTCTCTCTCTCTTTCCCCCCCCCCCCCCCTCTCTCCGCTTCTCTCCACCACCCCCCACCCCCCTCTCTCTCGCTTCACCCCCACGCTCACTATGTATGTTCGTGTGTTGCTTGTTTGCGAAAGTGTACAAGTGTTTGGGTGGGTGTTTGGGGAGGGGCGTTTCCTGGGGGTGAGGATTGTAAAAAAGTGGAAGTGTGTTACGTTTCTTTCGCCGTTTTTTTCCCGTCTAGGGCGAGGGCTGGTTGTGAAAAAAAGCATGGACTTGCTTATCTATTACCCTCGATAATAAAGAATGTGTCTTGTCTTGTAGGTACAATGCTAAATGTGCTGACTTCCTCAGTACAAGGTAAGTGCAGTACTCTTAGCTTGTAAGAGTTCGTTGTAGATCCTGTGGTAGGTGTTCGATTTGTGGACGACAAAATACTCCAGGCGGTATTGAAACGAAGAGGATCCTTTTATTTGCAAACGTTGAAGAATATAGGAACAAAAACAATCCACTGACCTTCAGGTTCAATAAGTCGTACAGGAACTCAATCGTACATGCAACAGCGAATATTCTACTAATGGCAGCTTCTCGTCGACTAGACTCAAACTCAATGAAGACTCGGAACACTTCTAGACTAGAAATCCTCAACAAATCTCAATTTCGCTCTCTCACCCCGGCCCCCTTAGTCACACAGCTTTCATTCTTTTATATAATATCGAAAGAATATTCTCGAACATACTTGATTATTCTTTTCTAGAATATTCTGCATATCAGTAAGCTTAAACCAATGAAATTGCGACGACCGTATGCAAATGTAATTCGGTCAGCTTCTACAACGTTCTCGAACCTTCGGCAATGCGCTAGCAACTTACGGAACACTGGTGAACATTCTACAGAATCTTGAATATTCCAGTCGCATTATCAGTCGATCCAAAAAAATAATAAAACAATTCGGCATACGTTCGCTTTCCAAAACGTTTTAAACAAATCAAACAATAGCACTACACTGAGCGAAAATACAAAGATCTAAAAGCGATAAATAAAAGGAAGCTTGTAAATCGTCATGATTGCTGTGACGTCCTTCGCAAAAGTTCCTCCTGTCTTGTCTCCCTTTAAATTGTAACACTTGTCTTGTCTCTGTTCCCCTCTCCCATTCTTTTTCTCCATCTTTTTTGGCTGTTTGGCTTTCTGACCCTTCTTCCCCCTGCCTTCTCTCTTTTCTCTCCGCTAACCCCCCCCCCCCCCCCCTCTCTCTCTCTCTCTGTCTGTCTATTTGTATGTCTATGTCTCTGTCTCTCACTCCGCCCCTGTCTGTCTGTCTGTCTGTCTGTCGGTCGGTCGGTCGGTCGGTCGGTCGGTCTGTCTGTCTGTCTGTCTCTCTCTCTCTCT
>JADBJO010000325.1:57500-82500 GCA_016801955.1 Conus betulinus | reverse complement strand
TAAGGTAAGGATTGTTGCTTATAGCCCAGGTATACCGCGCGCGCGCGAGCGCGCGCGCGCGCGCGAGAAGAGAGAGAGAGAGAGAGAGAGAGAGAGAGAATAACGCCTACCCGCAAGAAAGGGGAGAGGGGAGGAAAGAAGAGAGAGAGCGAGAGGAGTAGAAGGTAAGGTATGTTTAGGCTTATAGCCAGCCGCCAGCCGACCGCAAGAGAAAGATAGAGAGAGGAGAGAGAGGGAGAGAGAGGTATGGGTAATGTTGCTTATAACCCGGCCGACCGCAAGAGAGAGAGAGAGGAGAGGGAGAGAGAGAGAGAGAGATAAGAGAGAGAGAGAGAGAGGAGAGAGGTAAAGGTATGTTGACTTTATAGCCTAGCCGACCCCTGCTTATAGAGAGCCGACCGCGATTAGAGAGGGAGAGAGAAGATCGATAGAGGAGAGAGACCCTGCTCGAGGAGAGAAGCGCGAGAGTACGGTCCTGTTAGGGTAGAAGTGTGCGCCCAGAGCCCAGTTGATATATGCCAGACCAGCCCCCCAGAGAGAGTAGGCCCCTTATCGAGAGACAGAGAGAGAGATGAGAGATAGAGAGGCCGTACACCAGTCCGATACCGAGAGAGAGGGGGGGGGGGGGGGGGATGTTGGTGGTGGCCCATCCGGACCGCAAGATAGATAGCGGTTTCTCTCTCTCTCTCTCAAGAACCACCCCCTCCTCTGCTCTCTCTCCCTCATAGATGAGATACTAGAGAGAGAATCTATTTACCCCACCTCACTATAACCCTCCGCTCCTACCCATCCCACTAAACCTCCCGAACTCCCATCGCTCTGTCTGTTTCTGTCTCTCTCTCTCTCTTCTCCTCTCTCTGTCTCTCCTTCTGTCTCCATCTCCCCTCCCTCTCTCTGTCTCTCACCTGCTCTCTTCCTCCCTCTCTCTCTCTCTTCCTCGTTTCGGTTCGCCTTCCTGGCCCCCCCCCCCCCCCCCCCCCTCCCATTACGTTTATGAACGTAGGTAATAAAACGGACGGGATTATTAGCATAACGAAGTAGATGGAGACGTCAGAGTTGGAGCAGGAGAGGGAGGGGAAGAGGGGAGATTGTGAGATGAGCAAACGGTTGTATGTATATATAGCAGTGTTCTTAGTGCTGAATCCAGCGTAGGAATGAGGCGCGTGCGCCCTGGCTGGCACTAAGCGGTGATTTGGACGCGGGTCGACCGGTCAGGCGATGCCGCTGTTGTCTGACCTGATGTGTAACGGAATGCCCAGCACACATGGCTTCCGTTGGCGGAGAGGTTTTGCATTAAGTGTGATGCGTGTGTACGTACGCGCGCGCGCGAGCGTTTGTGTGTTTGTGTGTGTGTGTGCTGTTGTGTGTGTGTGTGTGTGGTGTGTGTGTGTGGTGTGTGTGGTGTGTGTGTGTGTGTGTGTGTGTGTTGTCCCACTCTCTTCTCTCTCTCATTCTGTATGTGTATGTGTCTGTGTGCGCGCAAATGTGTGTGTGTGTGTGCGTGCGCGCGTATGTGTGTGTGTGTGTGCGTGTGTTGTGAGTGTTAGTAAGGGTACGCGTGCATGCGTATGCATGTGTGTGGTGTGTGTGTGTGTGTGTGTGTGTGTGTGTGTGTGTGTGTGTGTGTGTGTGTGTGGGTGTGTGTGTGTGTGGTGCGGTGCGTGTGTGTTGTGTGTGTTTGTGGTGGTGTGCGTGTGTGTGTGTGTGTGCCTGTATGTATGTATGTATGTATGTATGTATGTATGCATGTATGTATATATATATAATATAATATATATATATATATATATATATATATATATTATATATGTGTGTGTGTGTGTGTGTGTGTGTGTGTGTGTGGGTGTGTGTGCGCGCGCGCGCGCGCGCGCATGTTGTTCATGTGTGTTTTTTGTTTGTAAGCTTGCCACTTTGTGTTCTGTGCGTGAATGTCTGAGCGCATTGGCGTGTGCATGTGTGTGCATGTGCATGTGCGCATGTGCGTGCGCCTGTGTGCGTGGTTGTGTGTGTGTGGTGTGTGTGTGTGAGTGAGTGAGAGAGGAGACGAGCGAGAGAGAGAGAGAAGAGAGAGAGAGAGAGAGAGAGAGACAGAGGAGAGCGACACGAGCACGCATGAGAATGGCTGCGGGTGTACTCCCCAAAGGGCATGAGACGAAGGACGATGCCAGCAACACGCTCCTTCCGTGACTTGCCACACTCTCTCTGCCGGCAAGCACAGCGTGAGCGACGCGAAAGGGACGCCACCCTGCACGCCTCTGTGTGTGGAAGGAAGTACTCTTTTGATGCCAAGATCTGAAATGTACAAGTTGTGCACGCAAAGTTGGGGGGAGTGGTGCAGAGTAGGGAGGGTAGAATGAACGAACTAAAAAAAAAAAAAAAAAATTGCAAACACGCCGAAACAGAACCCGAGGCATTTTTTTTTGGTCTCTCTGACTGTGGTGCGTTTGTCTGTCTGTCCTGACTAACTGTCTTGTTCTCTCTCTTTATCTGTCTGTCCGTCCTGTCTGTCTCTCTGTCTGTCTGTCACGCCCTCTCGCCCTCTCCCTTTCTTTCTTGTATGTTTTGTGCAAGGAACGTAAACGAAGAAAGGAAAAAAGAAAAGAAAAAAGAACAAAATAAAATAAAAGAACATTAACATAATCAATAAAATGACACAGTACAAGAATCAATTACATGAAACAGACGAGAAGGTGGGGGGGGGGGGGGGGGGGGGTGGGTAGTAGGGAGGTGGGGGGGGGGGGGTGGGGGGGGAGGGGTGGGGGGGGGGGGGGGGGGGGGGGGGGGGCACAAAAGAGGGGAGGGAGGGCTGGAGGGCCGTGAAAGCCGAGGGGGGGGGGTAAAAAAGAGAGAGGGGAGGCCGTGACAGAGACACGGAGAGAGAGAGAGAAAGCAGAGAGAGAGAACTGAGAGAGAGAGAGAGAGAGACAGACCGACAGACAGACAGACAGACGGACAGACAGACAGAAATCATGACGGAAGCATTGCAAAGAGCAGCACTTAAATCTATGCGTTCGTTGATCGCTTTGAAAGCGCACTCGGGAACAGGTTAACAGTGCTATGTTTGTGTGTTTCTCAGTCGTGCCACATCTCACTGTTGACGGTTCAAATCTCCGGGCTTTCTGCTCCCCGCAGAGAAATTGGAAACGGTGCTTTAAAGACACATTAGGAGATTGCTTTCTGGAACTGCAGCTTTCAAAGAGACACTGATCTGGAAATAAAAGTTGAGTGAAGCAGAAGACACTTGTCCTCCGGACCAGCCATTTTGAACAGGGAGGGGACAAACAAACGGGGAAGAAATGAAAAGCGGGTTACTGGACTCGAAAATGATGTGATGAATAGAAAACGCGTTTTGACCATATTGGCTTCAGCAAACAAGCTATAAAAAAAATGAAATTTAAGAAAAAAAAGGGACAAAAACCTCACAAACTAAAACAAAAAGACAAAAAAAAGACAATAAAAACCCACAAAAACAGAGTGTAGAATGCAGCACAGAATGGCCACGCTGCTGCCGACCGCCATCTTTAGAGAAATAATTCTCCTACCCCCCCCAAAATAGCAATTCTCCTACCGACTGTCAACTTTGGAAAGACCATCATTTTCCTGCGGACAGACTACTTGCCTGTCCGGGTTTGGGTTTTGTCCCCCCCCCCACCAATCCCCCCCCCCCCCCCCGCCCCCACCCCACCCCCACCCCCAACTCCCCTCGGTCTGTAGAAAGCTGTAGAAAGAATACTGTTAGTTCCATTCATTCTAGTAAAGTCAGAACCCCACTTCTGCTTTTCATAAGATTCTAAAAGCTCGCTTTAGCTCTTTCTGGTTTTGGTGTGTCGTATGAGTGACAAGCTGCATTTAAATCGGATGAAAAAAAAAAAATCGCTGGCCGATTTTCTGTCCGGCAGGAACGCATTGCTAATGCCAGGGGCTTTGATGTCATTCCTGAGAGCAGCATGTCTCTGGAATTCCTGGTCCTCATGTGCGGTCAGGGCTGGACATTTTTCTCCTGTCCGATCTCTGTGCAGGATTGATCTGTCCACTTGACAACGGACAAGTGCCGATAATGCTGGGCCTGCTGGAACACTGGTCTGGAAGGAAATCCCAGAAAACGTCCTCGGGCATAACCGCACTGGCTCTGACACAGAATGGAAATGATCAAACCTCTGCAAGCCGGCGTGCAGAACGCTGCTGCTAGGATTGAGGGGAGAGAGATGAAGCATGTCAGGCAAGCACTATCCCTTTTGAAACAAGAAATTGAGAGAGAGAGAGAGGAGAGAGAGAGAGGAAGGGAGAGAGAGAGAGAGAGAGAGAGAGAGAGAGAGAGAGAGAGAGAGCGAGAGAGAGACCAAGAGACAGACAAAGAGAGACGGACGGACGGCAGATGGACGGGCGGATTGGCCAGGCGGATGGATGGCGCGCGGGCGCACACACACACACACACACATACGCGCTCGCGCACACACACACACACACACACCACACCACACACACACACACACAACACACAACACACACACACACACACTACACACACACCACACACAAACAACACACACACACACACACACACACACACACACACACACACACACACGCACACACAAGACCCTTTCCTTAATCTATAGTGACTAAGTGAGTAGAGTGCGCCACTCTATCTCTCTGAACTCTTTTTTCCGCATTAAAGTTCGGTCCTTCTAGCCGTCCACTGTGAGTGAAGGCACGGCCATTCCAGACCTCAGGAAGCACGATTGGAGGCCAAGATGTGGTAGACAAGCAACTTCTGAGTGCAATATACTTGTCCATAAGACCGTCCTTGATAACATTGAGCACAATATTCAAAAGCCCGCATGTCCTGTGTGACGAATGTATGGCATGTTGTAGAATCAAAAGTTTGGCATTATAGTGCTTTTTTTTTTTTCCCTTTGCGCTGTGACACATAAACGCCAGACTATGATTATCTCTTAGACGTGTTGCTAACACTTCTCTGGTGTTTCGCCGATGCATTCCCCCCCCCCCCCCCCCCCCCCCCCCCCTAATATTGCCAAACCTTTATTGGTTTAGCTGTACGTGAATTTACCATTTGCAAAAGAATCATGTTTATAACTTTGATTTCAGCACGCTTTCTAATGGACAAAGGTGTTGATCCTGTCAAAGCTATCGGTTTTGGAAATAACAATTTCATAATACTTTATAGGCTTGACTACGAATATTGAGTCAAAATTGTACTATCCATACAGATATTCTTTCTTGGATGAATGATGACTAAATGACAATCTGACACGTAAAAATTCCAATAGGAATCATTCTTTTAAATCAGTCATCCTTCCTATGAATCAGCCTGTAAATCCTGCTTTGTTCTTTTCTTTCAGAGAAGAGAGAGAGAGAGAGAGAGAGAGAGAGAGAGAGAGAGAGAGAGAGAGAGAGAGAGAGAGAAGAAAGTACTACACTGTGTGTTAATTTTCGTTGGAAGAACTTGAGTGTTTTCCACTTGTAACTGACTTTCATAGCTCGACACCAAACATCAACCCATCATGTCGACGAGGTATTAAACCAGCGTATCAACTGAGAGAGGAGAGATAGAGAGAGAGAGAGAGAAGAGAGAGAGAGAGAGATAGAGAGAGAGTGACAGAGAGAGAGAGACAGAGAGAGACACAGAGAGAGAGAGACTGAGAGAGAGAGCATATGCATGTACATGTGTACTTTTTTCTATGCAAGCTTGTGCTTATGTTTGCTGCTGGAGAATAAGGCATACACAGGACTTTCTTACGGGAACTGGGATTAATTATAACGTCCGTTTGGTTTACTTCCCGCTAGTTTTGTGTGTTTGTTGTTAGGCTCTTCTCGACAAAATTTCAGATTTCCCTGTAAGCTACAGTCGTGAAATTAGTCCCAGTAACAGCACATAATCATTCTTTAGTGGCAAACAGCGTCTATTGAGAGGCAGTTGTTTCCACTGCGCAGGCCCCTTTGACAAGAATACCACCGACTCCTAGTTGGTACGTCTCTCTGTTCGACAAGGTTGGTAGGCAATCTTCGCCCTTGCCGTGACTATCGGTGAGGGACACCTAAGAATGAAAAGTCGACCAGTTTTTGAATACTTCTCTTTTTTCTTTTGTGCTTTTTTTTTTTGAATGTGGTAACATGTTATTCTTTTATTTGCAATCAGTTACCTGTCCTTGTCTGTGGACTTAAGTATGTGACGTGAAGAACCGTCTAAACACGTCATAAGCTTTAAGCTTGTTGTCGTAGTTTAGGTCACTGCGTTGTGAAAAAATCTCATTCTGGGCATAGACATATTTCTCATCCAAGTAGACCGAAGCCAGATGCAAGCGGTTTTGTTCTTCCAGAAGACCAATTTTTCAAAGGTCTTAACATGTCATCCGTGAAGAGTTTATATATCTTCAGTTCATTCACTTATTCCCGCAACCCCCGTGCCATCAGTCAGTACTTGTCTGTCACGAGGGGCCCCGGTCATATGGTCGGAGCATTCGGCTATGGAGTGGTAGTGAGCTGGAATTGCCCGTGGGGTTGGATCTTTGCGGCTTGAAACACCACTCTGTCCACCGTGCAGTAAACAGATACCAGGCTCAGTTCGGGGAATGTGGAAGGAGATGAGTTGGCTACGCATTCCTTGATGCTGTGTGTCCTACACACAGTGAACTTCGGACAGTTACCTGCCCCCCTAAACCCAACAGGCTATGAAACTTGTGTATTTTATTCATTTTTAACCTACAGTCATTTTTTTTTCTTCTGCGGACGGACGATTCTTGACATGCTCTTACTTTCTCGACTGTTTGTGGTCTCACCCACACTGTTGGATTCTTCTCTTTTCCGATCTTCCTCTGGCTGGCTTTCTCGCGCCTCCTCCCCCCCCCCCCCCCTCCCGCCTCCTTTCCCCTCCCTCCCCACCACTTGTCTGTCTGTCTGTCTGTCTGTCTGTCTGTCTGTCTGTCTGACCTCTCTCTCTCCCCCCTCTCTCTCTCTCTGTCCCCCCCCCCCCCCCCCCTTCTCTCTCCCTCAGACTCTGTCCGCTTGTCTCACACCTCATGTCTCTTACTCATTCGCTGTCTACCTGTCTCTCAGTCTCATCTTCTCTCTGTTTCTAAGCTATTGCCTGGCTCTTTGCATGTATTGTTTGTAATGTTCTTCTATACTTGTATTATAATAACATTCGAATTCGAGAAATAGCGGCGTCGTAAAAATGCTGTGTGCTCTGTGTTGATAATGCCAGTGTCATATTTCTCAACCGAAATAATGGTATGATGTCCGTCTACCTGTTCCTCGCGTGATGTGGCCTTTTCCTGAACACACGTTTTATTCACATCTCTCTTGGTCTGTCTGTCTGTCTGCTGTCTGTCTGTCTGTCTGTCTCTCTCTCTCTCCTCTCTCTCTCTCTCTCTTGTCCCTTCACCTCATTTATTCCAAACCCATTCTCTATTAATAGCCCCTAACACCCTCCCCATCTCTCCTCTTTCCAGTTCCCTGAGCACAGTGCTGCACACAAATTCTCAGTTAAAAAAAAAAAGTGTTGTCTTGCATTCCTCCCCCCACCCCCCCACCCCCCACCTCCTTACCTTTTCCCCCTTTCCCTTCCCCCGAAAGGAAGGAAATCCCATGGTGCTGTGTGCCGGAAATGACATGACCTGCCACAAAGGGAAGCCACTCTTTCGGCATGTGTTTCCGCATCATGCGGCATGTGGTCTGTGTAGTAGAAGGGGACGAGAAGGGACGCGAGGAGCGACATGTGAGTGCGAAGGGTGAGGAGCGGGTGTTGGGGTTCTGTTGGAGGGGAAGGGGGACTGGTGGTGGGAGATTAGGGGATGTTTTACGAATAAAGGGGGAGTGGGGGGTGGGGTTAGGGGGAGGGAGAGCAGAGTCTGGGAGGAAGGAGGTAGGGGGTGATCAGACCGGAGGGGAGGGGGGGGGGGCTACATTTGGAATGTGCGGAGTGGGTGAAAATGAGGAGCCCAGGGCATCATCATAGTATTCCTCCATTTCCGATCAGAGAACGAGGGAGTGATGTTGTTTATTGTTCAGAGGCAGGCCGACGATTGAGGCCACGCGGGGGGCTGAAAGAGATCGAAGGGATTGAGAGAGAGAGAGAGAGAGAAAAGAGAGAGAGAGAGAGGGAGAGAGACAGTGAGGGAGAGAGAGTGAGAGATAGGGAGGGAGAGAGAGAGAGACAGTGAAGGAGAGAGAGGGGAAGAGAGAGACAGTGAGGAAGAGAGAGTGAGAGAGAGAGGCTGACTGACAGACAGATAGACAGACAGACAGACAAATAGACATTTTGATTAGGAAATGCAAGCAGTGCAGATAGAGAGGAGATTGTAAAGGTAAGGGTGGAGAAGAGAGGAGAAGAGGAGACAGAAGGAACAGACAGACAGGCAGACAGACCGACAGAGACAAACACACAGACAGGTAGCGACACCAGAAAACAGAAAAAAAAAAAACATAGACAGCGAAAGAAGAGCGAGGTGGGGCGTGGGTCAAGAAAGATAGTGGTTCGTAGGGTGGGAGAGTGTATAGAAGAGGAGAGGAGGGAGTAAGAGAGGGAGAGGAGAGAGAGAGAGAGAGAGGAGAGTATGTTGTGAGTGATTGAGGTGAGTGAGTGAGAGAGAGAGAGAGAGAGAAAAAAAATAGGACTAAGAGGAAGATAGTGTTCGTAGGGGTGGGAGACGAACGAACGAATGTTGTTTAATGAGGGAAAAGAATAAGCACAAATCAGTGGCTTTTTTTCATCCAGCCCTCAAACAATAAATACGTGGAAGAAATCATTGCATGGAACTGCATAGAAACTCATAACAATAATGAATACATAGCAATTTAGAATAAGAGAATGCACAATATAACTAGAGGAAGAGAGTGTGGGAGAGAGGGAGGGATGGAGAGCGACACAAAGAGAGAGAGAGAGAGGTGGGGGGGACTTGGAGATACAGAATAAAGAGACGGAGTCTCTGACACAAGGAGAGACAGAAGAAAGAAGAAGAAGAAGAAGAAGAAGAAGAAAGGAGGAGGAGGAGGAGAAGGAGGAGAAGCATATAAAAATTGGCACATCGAAAACGATGAACTACAATGAAAGAGAGTCGTAAAAGATTAAGTCATGCAATGATTTTTTAAAAAAAAAAAGAAAAACACCAGACATGCCCAACTCAGCAGCAAACATTCCATACACGCCCCCCCCCCCCCCCCCCCCCCCCCCCCCCCAACTTCAAGAACGACAAGAGAAGGAAGAAGGATATCAACACAGGATGACAAAATGAGAGAGAGAGAGAGAGAGAGAGGAGAGAGAGAGGGAGGAGGAGACAGGGAGGGAGAGACTGACAGGAGAGAGGAGAGAGAGAGAGAGAGAGAGAGAGAGAGAGAGAGTATCAAAATCAAGTCATGCAATAAAGAGAGAGCTGAAAACACTGAAAACACCAGAATACCCATTGCAGCAAACCAACACACACCCACCCCCCCCCCCCCCCACACACACACCACACACACACATCAAAACAACAAAAGAAAAGAAGAAGAGTGAGATCAACATGGGATAACAAACCGACTCATGGAATTTTGTTTTCTAATTCAGTTAATAATAACGAGTGATACCTTTCTTTGAACATGTTGAGACTGATATTAACGTCGATTTTATTAATAATGGCATTCCACAAACAACTCCCCGAGTAAATCAGACTAGTTTTAAAAAGATCAATTCTGGGACGGTGGTACTATCCTAGACGAATGGTTATTACTCTTTGTTGGAAACATATATAGTAAGGGAGTGTGGTGGTACTCTTCCGACAATATTTTGAACATGAAAACAGCTTTGTTATACTCTAATTTTCATTTTTAATGGCAAAATATTCAATACCTTATATAATCAGACGCTAACAGAGTCGACGGCTTTAAAAGAACCAATTTCAAGGCCCGTCTATGCAGACTTACTAGAGGTTTCATGATATTATTGCTTGCTGAATCCCAAACAGTTGAAACATAATTTATGTAAGATTCAATGTAAGCACAGAAGAACATTTTTCGACTGTGTAGATTCAAGAATTTTTTCACTTTAGAGAGTTGATAGATCTTTTTAGAAATAATGTTACATATCCTTGTAATATGATCTGACCATGACAATTATTATATGATGACAACTCCAAGAACTTTATGGCTATTTGTTTTCTCAATCTTTTTGTCATTTAAGTAAAGAACAGATAAATGATCAGGAAGATTTTTGACGTTTTTGTCGAGTTGTTATAAGCATGAATTTCGTTTTCTGTGGATGTGGACACATGTGATTTAGTTCACCAGTCGGCTAAGTGGTTAAGATTTTCCTGAAGCGCTGTTGAGACTTCGACGACATTGGTGCTACTGGTGTGTAAGGTCGTGTCGTCAGCAAATAACTCGCATACTGCAGTAAGAACTAAAGGTAAGTCGTTAATGTAAATTGAAAATAATAAAGGACCTAGGACAGAACCTTGTGGAACACCGTATTCAACAGGCAATGCAGAAGATGTTTTTTTTTTCCACTAAACGTTACTGATTGTTTTCTACCAGACAGGAAAGATGACATGAGTTCTAATGAATCAGTAGACAAACGATAAATCTTAAGTTTTTTTTAGAAGGAGTGCATGGTCAAGTACATCAAAGGCTTTAGTGAAATCAACAAGAGAGCACCAGTGATTTTGTCATTGTTGATATTAGTCAACCATTTGTCAACTAAGGATGTCAACGCAGTATGGCATGAGAAGTTTGCTCTGAAACCTGATTGGTTCGGATGAAAAAGATTGTAAAAATTAAAACTTTTTAATGTGATTTTCTAAGGGTTTAGACAAGACAGGTAATAGAGAAATAGGCCTGTAATTAGAAGGCTCTGAATGGTCTCCTGATTTATATAAGGGAATAATTTTTGCAACTTTAAATGCCTTTGGAATTTGTTGTTTTTTGAGATGCACAAGTTGTAGATGTACGTAAGGGTTTCAGAAATAACTGGTGCTGAGTTGAAGTGCAATGTTACAAAATGTGAACTTTGTTGCGAGAACACACACACACACACACACACACACACACACACACACACACACACACACACACACACACACACACACACACACCACACACACACAGGCACACCTACACGCACACACACACACACACACACCACACTCACACACACACACACACACACACACACACACACACACACGCGTGCACACACACACACACACACACACACACACACACACACACACACACACACACACACACACACCACACACACACACGCACACGGACGCACACGGACACACGCGCTCGCACACACACACACACACACACACACACACACACACACACACACACGTGCACGCGCGCGCGTGTTTGTGTGTGTGTGTGTGTGTGCGTGCGTGTGTGTGTGTGTGTGTGTGTGTGTGTGTGTGTGTGTGTGTGTGTGTGTGTGTGTGTGTGTGTGTTCGTGTGCCTGTCGTGTGTGCGTGTGTGTGTGTGTGTGTGTGTGTGTGGTGTGTGTGTGTGTGTGTGTGTGTGTGTGTGTGTGTGCACGAGCTCATGTGTGTGGTGTGTCCTCATGTGTTCATATGCAGGGGTGGTAACGATGTGAGCAGCAGAGGGGCAAGGATGCGCACATTGTGAAGTGTCGAGGAGGGAGGGATAACGGTAGATTGGCAGGGCCTAATTCTTCTAGACTAGCGAGAATGGGATGCCCAGACAAACTGTATTGTACAGACGAAGAGAGAGAGAGAGAGAGAGAGAGAGAGAGAGAGAGAGAGAGAGAGAGAGAGAGAGAGAGGAAAGGAGGGGGGGGGGGGGGGGGGGGGGGATGTAGGCTAAAAGAGACATACTCAGAGTATCAAACATGGGGTCTTGGCAGAATCTCATATATTGTCAAAAAGTCGTTTGCTTACCTTGTTTTCTCATTTTGATCATCAACACCCCCCTTTTATCCTTCTGAGAGCTATGGTACCCATGAGACCCAGAGTTCCTCCCCTTGTTTGTTAATTGCTTGTTTACATTCTTCTTGCGTTAGATTTGCCTACTCACGTTAATTTGACCGTAATCCGTCTTTGCAGACAGAATGATCCAAGACTGTATGCTGCAATACATTTGTGAAAGGGAGTTTTTTTGTTGTTGTCAGACTGGAGGTCTTAAACATCCACAGGATCAAGAAGCACGGTATCTTTTGCTTCATTGTGGAGACAAGATGGATATTTATACATATACAGAAAATAAAGGGGAAAATGTATAATAATCTAGGACTTACCTCTGCTTCCGTTTAAATCCCGATTGCAAAAAAAAAAACCCGTCCTCAGCCATCTCGGCTTATCTGGACCTAACACGCTCACTTTAGCATCCATCACAGGGAATTGATTCATCCCGGAGTTGCCCACCCATTGAAGAAATCGACTCGTCCTCTCTTCGTCTAGTCCCGTTACCCAGAATGCAATATATCGCATGACTGATGTCCGGTGCATTCCATAGTTCTCTCTCGTGCGAGGACCGTGGGAGCAAAGGTCGTCATTGCTTTTTTTTTCCTCTCCTGTTCTCTTCACTCTTCGTAATTTGCGCTGAAAAAAATGATGCTGACAGGAGTAACGGAAGGGAAAGGGGAAAGGGGAAGGGAGGGAGAGGGTGGAAGGGGGGTAGGGGTGGGGGGGGTAAGGTGAAGGATGGATGTGTTGCGTGTGTGTGTGTGTGTGTGTGTGTGTGTGTGTGTGGTGTGTGTGTGTGTGTGTAATGATTTTTTTTTTAAACTCTATAGTCAGTCTTTTGGATTTTGAAAGATCCCAGGGCAATCCTTGTTCAGCAAATCGGTAATCGAGCACAGCACAGATTTTTTTTTTTGTCCTGAAAATTAATCAGCGGGCTGAGTGAATGGCCTTTTCAAGGTTGACGTAAAAAGGTGGGAAGCATTAAAGAGCCTTCACGTTCACTCTGTACCGTCTCATGCGCTCTCTCCCGTTTTCCTTCGCCGCTCTCTCTCTCTCATCCTTGTACTCTCCACACACACACACACACACACACACACACACACACACACACAACACACACACGCACAGGCACACACACACACACACAACACACACACACACACACACACACACACACACACACACACACACACTCACTCTCATCCTCTCTGTCTCTCTGTCTCTCTCTCTCTCTGTCTCTCTCTCTGTCTCTCTCTCTCTCTGTCTCTCTCTCTCTCTCTCTCTCTCTCTCTCTCTCTCTCTCCTCTCTCTCTCGTTCTTCTTCTTCTTCTTCTTCTTCTTCTTCTTCTTCTTTCTTCTTCTTCTTCTTCTTCTTCTTCTTCTTCGGCAGGAAACACTGGTCGTTTGATTAACATTTCGGATATAAACCGTACTCCAAAGCAATGTTTCTGTCAACATTATCGTCCAATAACTAGGTTTTGGCCACTTTACCTGGGTTTGAATATTCTCTTTTAATGCCAAGGTCAAAATACATTTGTGGCATAGAATACGAACAGGAGAACTGAAGTGTAAGTGAATGTAATGTGCAGACTATGGTAGTATCGCTCCAAACAACTGTCGAGGGGACTAGTTTGATTACAAATAATAACCAGATTATGTTATATTCAATGCAGTATATTCTTGTGCAATGTGGTAAAACTGTCTTTGACAGGAGGGGGAAGCTTTCGTCTCTCTCAGTTTGGTTTTTTGTTTCATTCAGGCTGTGATATCTGGTTAACATGTATGGTTGTTGACCCTCCCAGAAATCATCTTCTTTTTTTTTCTTCTCTCTTCTCTTCTCCTCCCCTGCTCCTCCTCCTCCTCCTACTCCTCTTCCTCCTTCCCCTCTTCCTCCTCCTCCTCCTCCTTTCGTCTGCTCCTCCTCCTCTTCATCCTCCTCGTCCTCGTCCTTTTCCTCATCCTCGCCCTCCGCCTCCTCCTCCGTCATCATCATCATCATCATCATCATCATCATCATCATCATCATCATCATCACATCATCATCATCATCATGTTTGTTGTTGTTGTTGTTGTTGTTGTTGTTGTTCTTCTTCTTCTTCTTCTTCTTCTTCTTCTTCTTCTTCTTCCTTCTCTTCTTCTTCTTCTTCTCCTCCTCCTCCTCCTCCTTCTCCTCCCCTCTGTATCTCTGTCTCTGCCCTTCACCTCTCACTATGTTGTATGCCTGCATCGCTTACATTGTCAGAGCAAAGTGATGTGTGCAATGTACAGCCAACTCCAGACTCCCCACTCCCAACTGTTCCATCCCAATCATTCTATCCCTGCATCCATCCCGCCCTGCAAAGAAAAAAAAAATAAAGAAGTAGCATTTTCAAATAAAGGACTGACAATTCTCCTGAAGGGAAAAAAATCCATGATGATTTTGTGCCGGAAATTACATTCTAGGCGAGAAAGGGAAGTCACCCTGGCTGTGCTGACGTATATATCCGTTTGTGGCGTAGAGTCAGTTGGGGACAGCAAAAGAAAAAAAGAAGTGAGTTTTTTACAAGGAGAGGAGAAGAAACCAGATAGGATAGAAGGAAGGGGTGGGATGGGGGGGGGGGGGGGGGGTTGGTATATCGCCAAGAGATCTGCAGGCGGCATGTGATCAGAGGAGGGAAGTGGGAAAAGAATGGACACTTGATGCCAGTTATGACTGTAACATGTAGGAATGGGTCGGGGATATAGACGTGTGTGTGTGTGTGTGTGTGTGTGTGTGTGTGTGTGTGTGTGTGTGTGTGTGTGTGTGTGTGTGTGTGTGTGTGTGTGTGTGTGTGTGTGTGTGTGTGTGTGTGTGTGTGTGTGTGTGTGTGTGTGTGTGTGTGTGAGTGTTGTGTGTGTGTGTGTGTGTGTGTGTGTGTGTGTGTGTGTGTGTGTGTGTGTGTGTGTGTGGAGTGAGGAGTGTGTGTGTGTGTGTGTGTGTGTGTGTGTGTGTGTGTGTGTGTGTGTGTGTGTGTGTGTGTGTGTGTGCCCCCCCACCTGTACGTATATGAAGGTGGGGAGGATGGGATGTGGGGGACGATGCGCAAAGGGCGAGGTGTTGAGAAAGGACGAATTACGTTATGAAAGAGCAGGGAGCCTAACTCTTTCCGATTAGCGAGAAATTGAATGCTCCGGCAACTGTTTGTTTTTGTTTCCTGGTGACACACGAAGAGAGAGAGAGAGAGAGAGAGAGAGAGAGAGAGAGAGAGAGAGAGAGAGAGAGAGAGAGAGAGAGAGAGAGAGAGAGAGAGAGACGTTAGGGACCTAGACGGACATAGACATACACACACGAGATCTTTACAGAATCTCATTTATTGTCAAAATGACGGAAAACGCGATTGCCTGTGCTTGTTTTTGCCAATGATTTTCTGCTGTTGAATCATTTGCTAATCCAGTGAGGCTTTTATCTGTCAGAACATAGATAGCTAGGTTGTTTTAGATTACTAACTGTCAGAACTTACTGGATCGACATTGATTCGATTATTCATCAGCGGATTTGGCCTCTGGACTGTTTGAGAAATTCAAATCACCTCCAGTCTTGTTTATCTTTCTGGCAGTTACGTTTTTACCTATAAGAGCCAAAGGTTTACACCTGCTTTTTTATGTACTGTTTATGGGTTTTCTCATCTAAGTTTTCTGTATTCACGTTGATTTAACCACACCCCGTCTTTGCGCATTTGTGGAAGAAAATCTTTCATTTTGACTGGGGTCCTTGAATCGCCAAATATTTGATTCATTAGGAATATGGACATTTATACTCATAAGACAAATAAAGAAAAAGAAAACGTTCTTAGTGTAGGACTTGCTTTTGCTTCTGGTGAAATCTTGATCGGGAAAAAAAAAATTCCGTCCTT
This sequence comes from Conus betulinus, assembly GCA_016801955.1. NCBI lineage: Eukaryota > Metazoa > Mollusca > Gastropoda > Neogastropoda > Conidae > Conus > Conus betulinus. The sequence continues at coordinate 66,710 of JADBJO010000325.1, read as the reverse complement.
GGCCATCTTTGCTGATCAGGACCGGCGGCGTTTTGTAGCGTCCGCCACAGGGAATTGCTTCGTCCCGGAGTGGCCTGCCCGTTGAAGAAATGAACTTGTCCTCCCCTCGCTCAGGTCCCGTTACCCAGAATGCAATATCTCACGTGACTAATGGCCACCGTATCCCATAGTTCTCTCGTTGCGTGGATCGTGGGAGCGAAGGTCGCCATTCCTTTTGCCCCCGTTTTCTCTTCATCCTTTGTGATTTGCGCCGAAAAGTTGTTGACAAGAGGAGCAAGTGGGAAGGGATAAGGGCAGAGAGGGATTGAAGGGGGTGGAGGGAGTAAGGGAAAATTGTGTGTGTGTGCATAGGTGTGTGTGTGTGTGTGTGTGTGTGTGTGTGTGTGTGTGTGTGTGTGTGTGCATAGGCGTGTGTGAGTGTGAGTGTGTGTGTGTGTGTGTGCCCGCGCGCGCGTGTATGTGTGTGTGTTTTGCGTGCGCGCGTGCGTTTTGTGTGTGTATACGAGCGCGCGCGCGCGTGTCTGTGTGTGTGTGTTTTTGCGCGCGCGCGCGTGCGTGCGTACGTGCATACGAGCGCGCACGTGTGCGTTTGTGCGTGTGTGTGTGTGTGTGTGTGTGTGTGTGTGTGTGTGTGTATCAGAGTGCGTGTGGGTAGGTGTTTGCATGTATGCGTGCGTTTGTGCGCGTGCCTATGTGTGTGTGCGTGTATAAGCATGTGTGTGTGTGCGTGTGTGTGTGTGTGTGTGTGTGTGTGTGTGTGTGTGTGTGTGTGTGTGTGTGTGTGTGTGTGTGTGTGTGTGTGCGCGCGCGCGCGCGTGTGTGTGTGTGTGTTTTGCGCGTGTGTGTGTGTGTGTGTGGGGGGGGGGGTAGGTGTATGCATGCATGCGTGCGTTTGTGCGCGTGCCTACGTGTGTGTGTGTGCATGCAGACTAATAGGGATAGTGGATGAGAGAGAGAGAGAGAGAGAGAGGGAGGGGGGGGGGGAGGGCCTAGATGGAATAGGCACACGAAGATTGTCGAACACAAGATCTTCGCATGATCTTTGCAAAATCTCAATATTGTAAACATGATGGAAAACAGGATTACATGTCTATGAAATTCAGCACTGAAGTGGCCGTCAATACTTTGTTCATCAGCAGAGCTAACCACTGAACACTTAGGACATTTTAATGATCTGCGCACCCTTTTATCTTTCAGTGATCCTTGTTTGTTATGAAATTATGCTGTTCATGTTTTCCGTTTTGGCGTACGATTTCTGGATTCAAATTGATTGAATCACGGAAAGATCGAAGGTTCATCCTGCAGCAACCTATTGTGAAGGAAATCTTTTTTTTTTTTTTGTGGACTGGTGGCCCTTAACTTTCCAAATGTTCAGCCAACTTTGTTGAATTTTGCTTCAGTATGGAGATAGATAGACAGTTATGCATGTCCCCCCCCCAAAAAAAAATCTCTAGTAATGCAGGCCTTACTTTTGTTTCCGTTTAAATCCAGATCGAAATAAAAATACCGTCCGCGACCTTTGCATATCTGGACCGGAGGCGCTCTCTTTAGCATCCGTCACAGGGAATTGATTCTTCCCAGAGTTGTCTGCCCGTGGAAGAAATTGACCTGTTCCCCCCTCGTTCAGTCCCGTTACCCAGAATGCATTATCTCACGTGACTAATGGCCGCCGCTTCTCATAGTTCTCTGGTTGCATGGACCTTGGGAGCAAAGATCACCATTCCATTTTTTTTTTTTTCCTCCCTCTAATCTTCACTCCTTGTGATTTGCGCTGAAAAGATGCTGACAGGAGTAGCGGTCGGGGTAAGGGGGGGGGGGGGAGGGGGGGGGGGGGGGTAGGAAAAGTAAGTGAAGGGGTATTTGAGAGCGGCGATCAGGATCCTTTTTTTTTTTTTTTTTTCTGGGAGTCAGTCTTTTAAATTTTGAAGTTCCCATGGCAACCCCGTTCAGAAAATCGGTAATCAAGCGCAGCACAGATTTTTTTTTTCTTCTGCAAATTAATCAGCTGGTGGAGTGAATGGCCTTTCAAGGTAGCTTAAAAAAATGGCATGCAATAAAGAGTCCTCTCTCTCTCTCTATACCGCCTCATCCCTTCTCTGCCCCTTCCCCCTCTCCATCTTTGTACCCCTCCCCCCCCTTCCCCATCTCTGCACACATTTTTTTACAGCTTGGAAATAATCTATTTGTTTAATTAACATTTCAGACATGAATCATCCTCTGAAGTAATGTTTCTGTCCAAATTCTTCTTCACTTAACTAGGCTTTGGCCTCTTTAATGAGTTTGAGTATTGTTCGTTTTTTTTTTTCCCCTTTCCTGAACGTGAGAATAATAAGATGGTTAAAGTAATACAAAGACTGCGTTGTAGACTCTGAACATGAGAATTGAAGTGAAATACGGATACTCCAAAACTCCGAAGGATTATATACCAGTGATGATCAGGTTATGCCATATTCAATGCAGTATATTCCTGGACAATGTAAAAAAAAAATGTCTTTTGACAGGGGGTGGGAAGCTTCCGCCTCTCAATATCTTGTATTCGGTCCGTGGTTGGTATCTGTTTAACAGGTATACTCGCTGACTTTTCCCAAAATTTCCCGTGACATAGAGCGTGGGTGTAAACTCCGTTTGTTATTAACATGGCCTTAAAAAATTTCGCACTCTTTGAACTCTTTGGCACCTTTAAAACACCAACTCCTTTGGCTTCACCACGCCTTCTCTCTCTCTCTCTCGCTCGCTCTCTCGCTCGCTCGCTCGCTCGCTCGCTCTCTCTTTCATATTTACCTTATTTATGACGCATCATTTATTTTCACTGTGTTCTCATATAGTACGAAGACGGATATTTATACACGTCAGAAAAAATAAAGGAAAAAAGTTTAATAATGCAGGACTTGCGTCAGCTTCTGTTGAAATAATGATCGAAAAAAAAAAAAAAAAAACTCAGCCTCAGCCACATTTGCTTATCTGGACCGGAGGCGCTCTCTTTAGCATCCATCACAGGGAATTGCTTCATTCTGGAGTTGCTGCCCCTGGAAGAAATTGACTTGTCCTCCCCTCGCTCAGTTCCGTTACCCCGAATGCAATATCTCACGTGACTAATGGCCGTCGCTTCCCATAGTTTTCTCGTTGGGTGGGTTGACCTAGGGAGCAAAGGTCACCATTCTTCTTTTTTTCCCCCCCCCCCCCCCCCCCCCCCCCCCCCCCCTCTTCCCCCCTCTTTGTGACTGCGCCGAAAAGATGCTGGCAGGAAGAAGCAGATGGAAAGGGGAAGGGGGGTGGGGGGGGGAAGGGGGGTGGGGTGGGGGGGTGGAAGGGTAAGTGAAGGTCTTTGCTCCTGGATATGAGGTATTGTTGTTTACCCTGAAGTCAGATCCTTAGATTTTGAAAGACCCCACGGCCATTCCTTGTAGAAATTCGTTAATCAAGGGCAGTATACAGCTTTTTTTTTTTGTCAGTGAATTGTTCAGCAGAACTAGAGACGGGCTGGGTGTATAGTCTTATCAAGACAGCCTAGAAATTGGCAGGGCCGTAAACAGACCCTGACGTTCAGCCTACACCGTTGAAGAACATCCTAAGCGCAGTAGTGTCACATAAAAAACTTGAGTCGATAGAGCAGGAAAAGTTTTTTTTCGTAGATGATCTATCATAAATTGTTGAGATGAGATTGCCATTTCATTTCTTTATCTATCGTTACCCGTTGAATGAAAAACACCTGTTCGATAGAGCACCGTTCAACTGAAGTTTGAGAGAGAGAGAGAGAGAGAGAGAGAGAGAGAGAGAGAGAGAGGAGAGGAGGACAGACAGAGACAGACAGACAGACAGACAGACAGACAGACAGACAGACAGAGAGTATCATGAGTATCAAATATCAGTCTGTCGATCAATCAATCAATCAATCAATCAATCAATCAGTCTCTTTCGGTCCCTCTCTCTCTCTCCCTCTGTCTCTGTCTCTCTCTCTCTCTCTCTCTCTCTCTCTCTCTTCTTTCTTCTTCTTCTTCTTCTTTCTTCTTCTTCTTCTTCTTCTTCTTCCTCCTCCTCCTCCTCTCTTCTTCTTCTCCTTGTTCTTCTTCTTTCTTCTTCTTCTTCTTCTTCTTCTTCTCCTCCTCCTCCTCCTCCTCCTCCTCCTCCTTTCCTTCTTCTTCTTCTTCTTCTCCTTCTTCCTTTTCTTCTTCTTGTTCTTGATCTTGTTTCTTGTTCTTGTTCTTCTTCTTGTTCTTCTTGCTCTTCTTCTTCTTCTTCTTCTGCTCTTCTTCTTCTTCTTCTTCTTCTTCTTCTTCTTCTTCTTCTTCTTCTTCTTCTTCTTCTTCTTCTTCTTCAGGGCAGCACTGTGTTAGCCTTCGCCATCTCATCGGTCGCCATCAATTTAGGGAAACTGTCATCGAGGTTTATTCACTTAAACAAAGCTGGAACTGCACAGTTGGTCTGGACCTCAGAACAGCTGCTGATATAAAACATTCATTAGAGAGCTCTCGTTCTCAAAGCACAGCAAGCTCTGGAAAGTCATCAGCATTCAGAAATCACAGAAATGTTCAGAATGACAGTCCCAACAAAACTTTTTTCCACCTTTCCAGTCAACACAATGGAGCGTATCGTCATTCGAACTCTGTCTGTTTACCATCCTTCCATCATCGTTCATTCCCACAAACCATGTCTTACAGTGAAATCCCATCAACCGTACCCTGTCATGACCTTCCACTAAACGTCCCTCACCCTGATCATCCTGCATCCGCAATCCACCATGATTACTATCCATCTGCTCCTCATCCTGACTATCATGCATTCGCCCATCATTCTCGCTATCATGCATCCGCCCCTCATCCTGGATACCCTGCAGCCTCCAATCGTTATAACTACCCTGCAGCCGCCGCTCAACATAACTACCGAGCAGCAGCCGCTCCTCCTCGTAACTACCCTGCAGCCACCGCTCGCTGTAAACTACCGTGCAGCAGCCGCTCACCGTGATTACCCAGCAAGCGCTGCTCACCGTGCCGCTCACCGTGATACCCAGCACGCTGCTCACCGTGCCGCTCACCGTGATTACCCAGCAAGCGCTGCTCACCGTGCCGCTCACCGTGATTACCCAGCAAGCGCTGCTCACCGTGATTACCCAGTGCTCACCGTGCCGCTCACCGTGTTTACCCAGCAAGCGCTGCTCACCGTGCCGCTCACCGTTACAACCGTGCAGGCGCCGCTCACCGTGACCACCCTGCAGGCGCCCCTCGACATGAATACCGTCCAGCTGCCGTTCACCATGACAACCCTGTAGCCGCCGCTCACCGTGTGTTTCTACAGTCTTCCCCTCACCGTGTGGGGCGGCGCTACGACATCTACTCGCGGTCATCAAACAGAAGAAACGACAGTCACAATTTAGACCAAGTTAATCAGTTCTGTTATTCAAATCTTGGTCACCAAAATATGAATGTTGACCTATTTCCAGACATTCAACTCCCTTCTCCAGCCTGCCTCTCCCTTACTCAGCAGACTGTTTTCCCCCTCTGAAGCCCCACCCCCAAATTAATTCTCTTATTTAGTAGTGGTTCGGATTGCATGCTATTCCACTCATTAGCAATCATCAGGGCTTCCCTACAACTTGTGTATCTATAGTGAGCCCATGAGATAACCAATGCACTAGTTGGACTATAACTATTCTGAACTGATCGTTTCCGTATCCTTTCTATTTCACGTGGTAATTCTGTATATCTCCAGGTAGCGCTGCTTCCCTTATGCACAAAATTGTTCATGACGCATGCCCAGATTATCTAAAATCAATAGTGCATTTACATCACCATCATGATTCGCTCAGATTCATTATTCCTAAAGCTAATCTAGATTTATTCAAAACAAGTTTCTCCTCTGTGGCTGTAAAGAATGGAACACACTTCCCACAAAATACAGAAATATTCCCCAATTATCAGCTTTCAAAAATGAAGTAAAGTTACTTCTTTTTGATACTCATGACTGACCTGTGGTAGACATTAGCCTGACCGTACATACTTACCAGAGACAAAAAAAGCGCACTGCAGATAAACGATGCAGTTGATTAAGATGTGTGTGTGTGTGTGTGTGTGTGTGTGTGTGTGTGTGTGTGTGTGTGTGTGTGTGTGTGTGTGTGTGTACGTGCGTGTGTGTGTGTGTGTGTGTGTGTGTGTGTGTGTGGAAATTGTGTGTGTGTGTGTGTGTGTGTGTGTGGTGTGTGTGGTGTGTGTGTGTACGTGGTGTGTGTGTGTGTGTGTGTGTGTGTGTGTGTGTGTGTGTGTGTGGTGTGTGTGTGGGTGGTGAGGTCTCTAGGAAATTACACCCACGCGTGTGTAAAGTAGCCTTCTCTCCTAGGAGGGGGGCCTTCTCTCGACTAGATTGTGAGAGAGGAGGGGGGGGGGGAGGAGAGGGGTGGAGAGAGAGAGAGGTGGAGAGGAGGAGAGAGAGAGAGAGAGAGAGAGAGAGAGAGAGAGATTTTAAGCATGAAATCGTTATATGATGTTATTTTGTAAGTTGATGTTACCTTTCTTTTTTCTTTTTTTTTTTTTCAATTTGTAGGTTTTATTTTATTATTTTTTTTTCTTTTCAATTTATAGTTGTGTTGGGCAGAATTGTAAAAAGGCCTTCAATGAGCCTAATTCTCAACCCATTAAAGATTCATTCATTAAAGATTCATTCATTCATTCATTCTTCTTCTTCTTCTTCTTCCTTCCTCCTCCTCCTCTTCTTCTCCTTCTTCTTCTTCTTCTTCTTCTGTCTTTCTCTGTCTCCTTTACCACCCCCTTCGCCATGATAGTGTGTATCTCATCGCTGGCATTTCCTAAGCAAATGATGCACACAATGTGCCACGAACTACCACCTCCCTCCCCATCCCTCCATCCCTACCTCCATCCGACCCAAGCAAAAAAAAAAAAAAAAAAAAAAAAAAAAAAAAAAAAAAAAAAAGTGAAAAGAAAATAAAAATTCAAATATAGCGTCACATTTCTCCACAGGAAAAAAAAAGTCATGTGATGCTTTTCTTGCCGGAAATTACGCGCGTGGCGAGAAAGGGGAAGTCATCCTGGCTGCGCTGACGTATATCCGCTAGTGGCGTATGGTCAGTTGGGGATAGCAAAAAAAAAAAAAAAAAAAAGATGAGTTATCAAGGCCGGGAGAGGAAGAAGATTTGGGGGACAAGGAAAGGGGTGGAGGTGGTGCCATGTGGCCACGTAGATCTGCAGCCTGCATGTGATCAGTGTGGGGAAGTGGGAAAGAAATGGATGCTTGATGCCAGTTATCAGTAAAATGGGGGTGGGGGTGGGTTGGTGCAGCGGCAGCGGTATAGACGTACGTGTGTGTGTGTGTGTGTGTGTGTGTGTGTGTGTGTGTGTGTTGTGTGTGTGTGTGTGTGTGTTGTGTTTGTGTGTGTGTGTGTAAACACGTGGGTGTGTGTGTGTGTGTGTGTGTGTGTGTGTGTGTGTGTGTGTGTGTGTGTGTGTGTGTGCGCGCGCATACTCATGTACGTGTACTAGATTGGAGGGGCGAGGCGTTGAAAGAGGGAGGAATATAAAGATTTGAATTCGTACCAGACGAACTCTTCCAGACAGGCGAAAATGGAATGACCAGGCATCTCTGATTTCGTGTTAGAGACGAATGGGAGAGACAGAGCGAGAGAGAGGGAGAGAGGAGAGAGAGAGAGAGAGAGAGAGAGAGAGAGAGAGAGAGAGAGAGAGAGAGAGAGAGAGAGAGAGACAGACAGACAGACAGACAGACAGAGAGACAGACAGACAGAGAGAGACAGACAGACAGACAGACAGAAGACAGACAGACAGACGAGAGACAGACATTCAGACAGAATCAGAGAGAGGGAGAGAGAGAGACAGAGATAGACAGGGAGACAAAGACAGACAGAAGGTAGGTGTGTGGTGACAAGTCTGACAGACAGACACACAGACTGACAGGCACACAGACACATAGACAGACAGAGAAGCTGGGTGTTAGATGGAAACCGACACACACAGAGTACCAAACATGAAATCTTTGCAGAATCTCGTCTATTGTCAATATGATGGAAAGGTCGTTTGCCTGCACTTGTGTTTTCTCCATTAGTTTTGCGCTTTTGAAAATCATCTGTTCAGCCAATGGGTGGCGGGGGGGGGGGGGGGGGGGGGGGGGTCTCACCTGTCAGGAAATCGATACATAGGTTGCTTTACACAGTTTTCAACAGTCAGCAGCGATGGGACCGACGATGCTTGGATTATTCATCAGTAGAGCTGACCAATGAACTGTTAGCACATTTGGCGCCCCCGTCCCACTTATTTTTCTTCACGTTATGTTTTCCATGAGAGCCAAAGCTGCTTTTCTCGTTAACTGTATACTGTTTACGTTTATTGTTCTCACGTGAGATTTCTTTATTCAAGTTGATTTAGCCACAATGCATCTTTGCAGGCAAAAAGTACTAGGAATGTTCCTGCTGCAGTGCAGGTATGGAAGGGAATCTTTTTGTGTGTGAGATTGAGGTCCCTTAAATCTCCAAAATATTCAACTACAACGGTCTCTTTTGATTCCGTACGAAGACAGATATTAATATATACAGCGCAAAAACAAAGAAAAAAAGAAGTTCATAATGCAGGACTTGCTTCTGCTTCCTCTGAAATCCTTAATCGAAAAATACCACCCCAGGCCATCTTTGCTTATCTGGACCAGAGGCGCTCTCTTCAGCATCCATCACAGGGAATTGCTTCATCCTGGAGTCACCTCCCCATGGAAGAAATTGACTTGTCACTCAGTCCCGTTACATAGAATGCAATATCTCAGGTGACTAATGGCCGCCGCATCCTATAGTTCTCTCCGTGTGTGGACCTACGGGGCAAAGGTCGCCACACCTTTTTCTATCCTCATCTCTTCTCTCTCAGTGAATTCGCGGAAAAGATGCTGAGGGAAAAAAAAAAAAAAGGGGGGGGGGGGGGGGGGGGGGGGGAGAGATGGTGGTAGTGGAAGTGAAGGGTTTGGTGTGTGTGTGTGTGTGTGTGTGTGTGTGTGTGTGTGTGTGTGTGTGTGTGTGTGCGCGCGCGCGCGCGCGCGCGCGGTATAATGCATTTTTTTTTTACCCAGAAATCAGACCCTCTCATTTTGAAGGTCCCATGGCAATGCCGTTTAGAAAATCGGTAATGAAGCACAGCATTGATTTTTTTTTCTCTGCAAATTAATCAGTGGATCTGAACAGGCTGAGTGAATGGCCTTTTCAAAGTAGCG
>JADBJO010000325.1:50000-55000 GCA_016801955.1 Conus betulinus | reverse complement strand
GCTCCCGGGTTCACATCTTCAGAAAAGACAGATTCAATGCAATCTCTTCCTTGCAGAAGTTCCGGTAGTCATTACGATTCCAGTTTCTTTTAGGATTATGTTTGTTGCAACTGTCTTATGAACAATTTGGATTTGAAGCCTTTTAATTTCATGTATATTTTCTATAATGCATTTTGAGGATTTCAAAGGGATGTTCTCATTCCACTTTAGGGAATATTTTTGGGTTGCATTATTAGCAATAGAGTATTGTAATATTGCTGTCTGCCTTTCATACTTCGCATAAATCTCCTATTTGTCACTACTCTTTTAGTCGAACCTCCATTCTCCTATGTTTGACCACTTTTCAAGTGGCAACTCCAACGTCTTGTTTTTCATTCTTTAAAGAAGATCAGTATATCCGACCCATTTATGGCCACTTTTTAAACAGGACTTCCAGTATCCCCCTATTTTTTTTTTTCCATTTTTAGTAAAACCTATGACCTATACTTGCCCATTCTGTTTTTTAGGTAAGACCTCTTTCCTTCTATTTTATCCCTTTTTAACGTTGGAACTCCACACTATTTAGCACGCTTTGTAGAAAGAATCTCCATACTCCTGTTTTTTGCCCCCTTCTTCAAGTTACATCAAGTTCTTCATGTTTTTGCTAGCTTTTTATTATATAGGACCTCTGACCATTTGCCTTTGCCAACCTTTTTTTAATAACTTGTTAAGCTGACTTGGAAACAGTCAGTGGAGAAGGAAAAGGGGACGGCCGAAGAGAGGAGACACTGAGGCAGTCAAAGGAGGAAAAAAAAAAATAAGGGAGGAGGGGTAGTTTAGAGTAAGAGCACACGTGAGAGTTGTCGTCAATGCCCTCTGCTCCCTCGGGTGCAAAGGCCTGAAGTGAATAAGTACTTACCGCCAGCCCCTCTGTACCCGCGACCATCATTGCTTAGTCTCAGACCCAGACTAACAGAACGCCCCCTTTTGGCGAGAAAACCCGTCATCAGATTCATCGTCACAAAGACAGTACCCATAACTCTGCTGACACCCGAACTTCCAGTGCGTAGAGTGCTGCATTTCATTGTTAGTATTGTTGTTACTGTGAGATCAATAAGTTTTCTTTCTGCCAGCTGGAGAGAGATTCCACAGTGTCGGATGCCGGCTGGTTCTGCGCGCTGTCTGTGCCCCTATAAATAACGCATTTGGATAATTCTTTTGCTGCTTTAAACATGATTATAAGAAAACGGTCGCACTCTACGCTTAAGGCAAAGTCTGTTCTTCCTATGTTACTGTTGTCCCAGATTGATTGATGGTCTCTTTCTTTGAATCTGAAAATTGATTGTTGTGGGGGAGGGGTATGTGTGTGTTTATCTTAATGACCTTTTCAGAAAAGGAAAATGAAGAGTCACAATTTTGTGAATCTGTCCTCTTCAGGTGAGGTTGTATAGAGAATTTGGAACACTGTCACAGGCATCTTAGTCTACTTAGTCTATTTGCGCGAATAAAGTTCAGAAACTTGGCCAGAGCGGACGACTGATTCAACTGAAATCTGATGAAGTTCTCATTGGTCAGACCGATTTGATCCATGATAATGAGCACACGGAGAGGTTCAGCGATACTTCATGATTTTCGCTACATTCAAATACTTAGTCATTAACAAATCAAAAGAAGTATTCAGCCTGCTAAAGGGAGAAGGGTTTTAGGTCTGTATGTACATTTGTGCAGATGTTCAGATGTACTTAGTTATTATTGTAATTGCCTTTTGATTCACACATTGAATATAATGAAATTAGCCTGAAAAAAAACTGTGTTATTTTAGAAAAAAAAAAGCTACAGGTAATATCAAAAAGATCATACTCCTCTGTATATAAAGGATGCTTTCCTCCCTTTCCATCCCCTCTCCTCCGGAAAAAAAAGACATCCAGTTCGGCTTAAAAGATAAACGCCGATTAGATCTGTTACAATAGTATCACATGAATTGGCGTTAAGATCAAACGACATTGTAGAGTCTCGCTGTGGTATCCTTGTCACGTTTGGATCTGAAAGGATTAACGTCCTTGGGGATATTACCAATCAAGGAACTGTCCTGCGGCTGTAGATGGAAGAAGAGGGAAGCTGGTTATGATGTCTTTCACTTTCAGTGAAACTCACCTGTATTGTCCATGCCAGTCGAGGGTTAACGACAAGAATGGTAAACCTGAAAAGAGACAAAGAAGGTAGATGTACCATGCATGATATACATATGGCCTAAAGGACAAAGAGGGCAGCATTGATTTGTGTATGATGTTGTTTCCTGCTTAGTGTAACTTTGTTCAGAAGCTCAATCAATTCGTCTCTAAACTTCAGTTTGTGAAGACCAGATCCCATCTGTCATACGTATACTTTGTTTTTTTCATGGCTGTGAATCCAGAGTACCTCCGCGCCATCTTCAGTCACAGGAGTGAGGACCAACATGCATCCCCTTGACGTTTTGATCAATATCTTATCGGTTTTGAAAACAGAGGGAAAGGGTATGATGAGCTTGACCGAAAGGGTTGGGTGGTGGAAATGGTAAATGTCTGGGCAAAGAATGGCCAACTCATGACGGTCACAAAATGAAGAACAGTCATGTCGGTGCTGTCGGCTCGGTAGCGGGTATCAGGAAATGGCATCAGGGATCACTTATCACAGACTGAGATGGAAGTGTGTGTATGTGTGTGTGTGCATGCGTGCGTGTGTGTGTGGGGGGGGGGGGGGGACGGGGGAAGGGGTAGGGGTGGGGGGTGTAGGATGGAGGGGAGAGGTGAGTGTGTGTGGCAAAAAAGGGAGATGTGAAGAAGGGGTGTAGTGCTGTGGGGGGGGTAGGACGCGGATGGGTGGCGGAGGGGGGAGAGAGGCAGACAAGAATCACGAGCACTAAAGAGTTTTCTATCCTAATGCAAAATTTCGAATTCTTACATTTTTAAACGCTTTAGGATTTTAGAGGAAGATAGGAAAGTATTGTGTTATTATCATTCTTAAGAAGTAGCATATACTATAGAATAGTAGTAGTAGTAGTAGTATAGTAGTAAGTAGTAGTAGTAGTAGTAGTAGTAATAGTAAGCATAGTTATCATCAATGGTATCATTATCATCATCATCATCATCATCATCATCATTACATTATCAGCAGCAGCAGCAGCAGCATTAAGTCACAATCGGTCGTGAGTTCACTTTTTTTTTTAATGAAATTTTGATATTTGAGGACATATATAGAATAGACACTCACAGTCATAGGTAGGAGAGACAGGGTGCCTTCTTTAACGGTCTCACTCTGACTCTGTTTCTTTGATGTGATAATTTTTGAGGCATTGGAAAGGGATTTAAAAGGGGCACGTTTAAGGACAGAGAAGAAATTGAAGTTGCAAGGGACTTGGGACTTGCACGATTCAAAATCATTTGATGGTGGGACACACATATAGTTGTTTTATCAGTTCAAGCGATGCAAGTGTCGGAACGGACTGACTTGAAGTGTGGTGACATAAAGACAGGCATCTTTATCAGTTTGGGAGCTCAGACAATGATTCTGTGCCGTCTGTCTAGCCTAATCGCATCTCTCTCTCTTCTTTACTTCATTCTTAAGAGCTCATTAAAAGATATGTGTAGTAACTTCGTCTTACCTTTGGTTAAGTGTATACGCTCTTAAGTCAGATTAATCAGTGGTGCTTGAGTGAGAGGAGATGGGGGAGGGGATGGAGGAAGTGGAAAGGAGGGGGCTTAGGGTTAAGGGCATGACGAAGTAGGTGTGGAGATAGTGATGGCAGCTGCTTTTATATTTATGTGTGTGTGGGATTTTGTTGCAGCAGCTCTGTCGAGAGATAGATAGATAGAGGATGGAGAGAGAGAGAGAGAGAGAGAGAGAGAGAGAGAGAGAGAGAGAGAGAGAGAGAGAGCTGGCAGACAGACAGACCTACCTACATACAGAGGGAGAGAGAGAAGAGAGGAGAGAGAGAGAGAGAACACAAGCAGACAGATAGACAGACAGAGAGAACATCCTCTCTCTCTCTCTCTCTCTCTCTCTCTCTCTCTCTCTCTCGGAGAGGCTATGGCCTCTCTCTCTCCCCTCTTGAATAATCGGCTCTCTCTCTGGCTATCTAAAACGTGAATAAACCCTTGAATCCCCCCCCCCCCCTCCCCCCGTTTATCTTTGATATTTTATTTTGTAATTTAATAGTATACGACGTGACAATAAACCACCGAGATCCAAGCTTGCTTGTTGTTTCGTGTGTGCTTTAACAATAATATATCACCTCTGCGTTTCGAGAGTTCCAGTTTACTGCTACGTATGCGCTACCCCACCGGGAAATCATTTCTAAAATGCCTGCCACTTGTTCCTATGGCCATCACTCATCGCATGTGCAATGTGGCATGAACGTCTGAAATGTGAAGCAGATTTGTTGTAGGGGGTAAGGGAAAAAAAAAAAAAATGAATTGGCCTCCCGTTCCAAGAAAATACCATGTGTTGAAACGAAATGACATGTTCAATAGGGCGGGGAGACGGGACTAATCAATAACAAAGCGGCTCTTTTTTCTCACTGGTGCTTGTCGTTAGCTTTGTGAGGGAGGTGATGCGAGTGTGTATGGAAACAGGTCAATCCGACGAATGCACATTTGCTTGTCTTTTTTATTCTAGTCTACATTTTGGATTCACTGTGCTGTATGGGATTCAGGGTTCGTTTTTTGTTTGTTTGTTTGTTTGTTTTTTGTTTTGAAAATGTTTTAAATGATCAGTTCGGTGCAGTTCAGTTTGTCTCGTTTTGTTTTAGCTCTGTTTCATTAAAAATCAGTTTGGTGTACGCAAGGGAATGTTGCCTTCTATTTTGTCATGTGGGTATTGTATAGTGTAATGTAGAGTAGAGTAATGGAGTAGAGTGGAATGGAGTCGAGTAGAGTGGAGTGGAGTGGAGTGGTGTAAAATGGAGTGCAGCACACTCTGGCATGCTCACACACACGCATGCACCCACGCACGCACGCACGCACGCATTATCTTTCTCCTCCGTT
>JADBJO010000325.1:22500-37500 GCA_016801955.1 Conus betulinus | reverse complement strand
GGGTGGAGGGGGAAAAATGGCCAAGCCAGTGACAGCCACAAAATGAGAAGAACAGCTGGTAGTGGGTATCAGGAGGTGGTATCATATCATCTATCATAGTCGGCACACACACACACACACACACACACACACACACACACACACACACACACACACACACACACACACACACACACACTCTCTCTCTCTCTCTCTCTCTCTCTCTCTCTCTCTCTCTCTCTCTTCTCTCTCTCTCTCTCTCCTCTCTCTCTCTCTCTCTCTCTCTCTCTCTCTCTCTCTCTCTCTCTATTGGTCGGATGGGGTTGGACAGGGGAGGGAGGCAGTCAACAGATGTGAACACGGATGAGTTTTCTGTCTTAATTGAAACTTAAGAGTGCTTACACTTGTTAACACTTTGAGATGTCGAAAGGAGATATTCACTTAGTTATGATGATGATAACGATGACGATGATGCTGATGAGTTAATACTGTCATCATTATCATCATCATCATTGTTGTCGTCGTCGTCATCAGTACCATCATCATCATCATTATCAGCGTCGTCGTCGTCATGATCATCATCAACCCCATTGAGTCACATTTGTTCATATGGCCGTTCTTGCATATAAACACAGAGGCCGGTCACACGATGTACGTTTTCTATGAATGCGATAGTGTAACCGCTATCTATCACGTCCCATGGAAAGATACAAACGCCGCCGACACTGGATTTGAAAGCATGTTTCAAACATATTTTCCATGGACACTTGCTATTTGGGGATATGCATAAATAAATAACACACATACAGGTTGGAGAGACGGAACGTCTTCTGTGACACACTGTCACTCTGATTCTCATTTTCTTTTTTTTTTTTTCTGACCTGACACGATTTGAGGTATTTGAAAAGAGAGGGAAAAGGATACGTAAGGACGTAGAATTTTGGACATCGGTACTGGTGGGTGGTTGGGGGGTGGGGTGGGGGTGGGGGTAACATACCAGTATCAGTGATGCAAGTGTTGGAAACTGGTTTGTACCCCCGTGACATCAGCTCAGGCGTCTGTGGAAACTGACAGACCAGACGACGGTTCCATGCCATCTGTCTGTCTGTATTTCCCTGTTCTTCATTCATTTCCTTCTTGAGAATTCATTCAAAGATATGTCTATGATAATTGTCATCATATTTTAGATTCAGTGTGGTGTGGGATGAGGGAGTGAATGGGGAGGGGGGGGGGGGGGGGGGGGGGGGGGGGGGAGGCGTGAGGCTACGGGGAGAGTGAAGGAGGCGGAGGAGGTTGTTGTAGCTTTGTGTGTGTGTGTGTGTGTGTGTGTGTGTGTGTGTGTGTGTGTGTGTGTGTGTGTGTGTGTGTGTGCGCGTGTGCGTGTGTGTGTGTGTGTGTGTGTTTGTGTGTGTATGTGTGTGTGTGTGAGTGCGTGCGTGCGTGCGTGCGTGTGTGTGTGTGTGTGTGTGTGTGTGTGTGTGTGTGTGTGTGTGTGTGTGTGTGTGTGTGTGTGTGTGTGTGTGTGTGTGTGTACGCGCGCGCTCGCGCGCGCGCGTGCAGGGGGTGTAGGATTACACAAATGGTGAAGGAAGGAATGGAAATGTTGTGAACTTGGTAATGTGTGTGTGTGTGTGTGTGTGTGTGTGTGTGTGTGTGTGTGGTGTGTGTGTGTGTGTGTGTGTGTGTGTGTGTGAGAGAGAGAGAGAGAGAGAGAGAGAGAGAGAGAGAGAGAGAGAGAGAGAGAGAGAGAGAGAGAGTGATTCAGACTATGACTAGCATTATCGTGTGTCATTCATCGATTATTAACTAAACTCTCTCTCTCTCTATCTCTCTCTCTGTCTCTCTCTCTCTCTCTCTCTCTCTCTGTCTCTCTCTCTCTCTCTCTCTCTCTCTCTCTCTCTCTCTCTCTCTCTCTCTGTCTTTCTCCCCTTCTCCCTCTTCCTTTGTAGTTACCTTTTATGTTTTTAATCACTAAACTGTGACCTGGCAATAAACCCCTAGCATGCAATCTTGTATTATTATGATTTCTGTTGTTTAAACAAAACTCTTATTATTTCTTACGTTTTTATGGTTTCAGTTGGGCTGCTACATATTTGGTATGCCACTGGGAAATCATTGCTTGAAAAAAAAAACAAACAACTATCACTTGTTCCAGTAGAGATCATTCATCGAAAGTGCAATGTGGCAAAAGAAAAAAAAAACATCTGAAATGTGCAGCAGATTTGTTGCAGGGGTCGTAAAGAGAATCGGTCTCCTGTTTAAAGAACATAACATGCGTTGAAATGGAAGGACAATGATAAATGGGGCGGGGAGACGTGAGTAACCGATAACAAGTCAGCTTTTCCCTTAATGGTGTTTGTCGTTTGCTTGGTCATGGAGGTAATCGAGTGAAAGTGGAAAGACGTTCAACCAAGGAATACACAACTGCTTGTCGTCTTCGTTTTGTTGTTGTTTTCATTTTTTTTACATTTGGATTGACTTTGTTGTGTGAAATTCTGGGATAGGGCTGTGTGTTGTGTGTTTGTGTGTTTTTTTTTAATCAGTTCTGCACAGTTCAGTTTGTCTTATTTTTTCAGCTTGTTCAGCAAGGTGTCTTCTGTGTCGTGTCGTGTCGTGTCGTGTAGTGTAGTGTAGTAATGTGCGACTCACACACACACACACACACACACACACACACACACACACACACACACACACACACACATGCACTTTTTCTTTCTCTCTGTTTATTTGTATCTTTGCTTGTCTTTTCTTTCTCCCAGTCATTAGCCAAAATATATTTCTTCTGTTTTCATTTTTTTCTGTTGATTTCATTTCATTTTCACCAACGTTGTTTTTAAAAAAAAAAAAAGTTCTTTTCTTTTGATTTTTGTTCTTTCGCCTTTTTTTTTTTTTTTTTTTTTTTTGCTGTGCCACTTTCTTATTGTCTTGTTGTCAGTTTGTACACACAACAACATGTTCCTTCTCGATTCATTTCCTTCCCTTTTTTGGAACTATGTTCCTTGTTCGCTCCTTTTATCACTGAAATTGAAAAATACACACTTTCGAAACTAATGCTCTTCCTTTACGTTTTTTTGTTTTTTTTTTTTTTTTTTTTTTTTTTTTTTTTTTTTTTTTTTTTTTTTTTTTTTTTTTTTAAGCAAACCCCATGCCTGTCACTTAATACAATCACCTGTGATGTATTTACAGCCCTGCTCTGTCTTGATCTTGTCCTCGTCGTCCTTCGTTGCCCCTGCTTCATTTGACAGCTAGTGCCTGCCACCGGGTGTACCAGCTTTTAGTTCTAAAGCATCGGGTCTGCTGGGCGCCCTGTGATGTTGTTATTCCCCTTGATTCTTTCCACTCTCCCACAGGCTTCAGGAAGAGCCCATACCTGTCGGTTTAAACGGTCGCAGTGAGGTATTCACAGCCCTCTATTCAACGCTCTTTTTGTTTTTCGTGTACGCTCTGTTTGGAAGACTCTTTCTTACCAAACGGGTGCAAAGGCATCCTTTATAAGCACAAAAAAAAAAAAAAAAAAAAATAGGGCCTGCGACTTAGTGTCATTTTTATCTCTGCAGAGTTTGTTTCTGTGTTTTTTGTTCGTTTTTGTTTGTTTGTTTGTTTGTTTTTACTAAAAGAATCTTTAACACAGAGGAGCTGTTCTGATCTAATTTGTTTTGTAATTCATTTTCCTGGCCTTACTTTTTAAAAAAAAATGTCAGATGTTTTTAAAAAGAAGAAACAATGTCTTTTCTTGCACTGCCTTGTCATTCCTCGTCTTGCTTTGCCTTACCTTGCTCTGCTTTGCCTTGCCTTGCTCTCTGCTTTGCCTTGCCCTATTCTGCCTGGCTTTGCCTGGCTTTAACTTCCCCTTGCTTTGCTTTGCTTTTGCTTACCTTGCTCTGCTTTG
This sequence comes from Conus betulinus, assembly GCA_016801955.1. Lineage (NCBI taxonomy): Eukaryota > Metazoa > Mollusca > Gastropoda > Neogastropoda > Conidae > Conus > Conus betulinus. The sequence continues at coordinate 33,629 of JADBJO010000325.1, read as the reverse complement.
CCTTGCCTTGCTCTCTGCTTTGCCTTGCCCTATTCTGCCTGGTTTTGCCTGGCTTTAACTTCCCTTCCCTTGCTTGCTTGCTTTGCTTTGCCTTGCTCTGCTTTGCCTTGGCCTATTCTGCCTGGCTTTGCCTGGCTCTGCCTTCCCTTGCTGCTTTGACTTGCCTTCTCTACCTTGCCTTGCTCTCTGCTTTGCCTTGCCCTATTCTGCCTGGCTTTGCCTGGCTTTAACTTCCCTTGTTTTGCTTTCCCTTACCTTGCTCTGCTTTGCCTTACTTTGCTCTGCTTTGCCTTACCTTGCTCTGCTTTGCCTTGCCCTATTCTGCCTGGCTTTGCCTGGCTTTGCCTTCCCTTGCTTTGCTTTGACTTGCCTTCTCTACCTTGCCTTGCTCTCTGCTTTGCCTCGCCCTATTCTGCCTAGCTCTGCCTGGCTTTACCTTCCCTTGGTTTGCTTTGTCTGGCTTTTCCTTGTCTTGGTTTGCCTTGCCTTCCTGCTTGAATCGGTTTGCTTTGCCTTGCTCTGCCTTTCCCTAGTCTTGACTTGCCTAGGTTTGCTTTGCCTTGCCTTGTCTAATTCAAAATTCCCAGTAGGGCATGACTGATGACGTGCTGGCGATGTCCCTCCATCCGTATCGGCACTAATTGTCGTAGAAATCGACTGCATGTCACTTAGTATACAACTGTGGAATTACGTTTGAATGGTTCCACTCCGCTTATTTACTGACTTCGATTACAGATTAAAGGCGCCTTCTAACTAAAAACATGGTATTTGACATCAGTAGGTTTTTGCTTACAACCTGTTCTTTCTGCTTCCTTTGTTTACTGTCACATTCTTGTTTTTTTTTTTTTTTTTTTTTTTTTTTTTTTTTTTTTTTTTTTTTTTGGGGGGGGGGGGTTGGTGCTTTTTGTCTACTTCAGCACTGACGTGTATTTTTTCAGTGACCTCTCTATCCCCCTCAACTGCCCTCTTCCTCCCTCGTTTGTCCTGCCTGTTCTTCGCTACTATCCCCGTATGAAGATCTGTTTGTGCTATCTTCTTGTGTTCATAACAGTCAGTCAGTCAGTCAGTCAGTCATTCCTCTGACCGCTAGGGTCGATGGGGGGACGTGATGAGGCAGCCGCCGTTTCTCTCCAGGCTCTTTTGTTGGTAGCTGTCGTGAGGAGATCTGGCATGGTCATTTTGGTCCCAGTCCTTTATATTTTCGGTCCAGCTCTTTCTCTGCCGTCATCGTCTTCGCCCTCCTTCATATATCAACATATAACATTGATTCATTTATTGTACTTGCTTTTCTAACAAAGTCTGGGGCATGTGGTTTAGCACCCTTACGTTAACAACTTCAAACAATGTTGTATTGGATTGCATTCATCGTCTCCGCATCTCTCTCTCTCTCTCTCTCTCTCGCTCTCTCTCTCTCTCTCTCTCTCTCTCTCTCTCTCTCTCTCTCTCTCCTCCCTCCTCCCTCCCTCCCTCTCTGTCAGAGTTTTCAAGAGTTAAATGGACATTTTGTCTGTTTCACATGAAGCCCTTAGAAGTGACCACAGAAGACAGGCTTCAAGCGCTACTTCTCAAATTCCTTTTCAGTTTTCTCCCTTTTTTCATCCTTGTCTTTGAAATCGTATGCCCGTCCATCAGTCTATAACCGAAGAGTAAAGTTGCTGCAAAACTCTTTTATATGTTCTATGCTCTGTTTTCCTTTTTTTTTTTATTCCACCTTTGCTAGAAGTCTCTGGTCTGCCATGCTGCACTGATTTCTACGATCTCACAGAGGCATCAGATCTTGTGTTCCTAGCTCTTTTCTTGGAGCATTTTCTTTTTTTTTTTTTTTTTTTGCACTCTTGCATTTTATCTAACAACTCTCCCCCTCTCTCTCTCTGTCCTCTGTCTCTCTCTCTCTCTCTCTCTCTCTCTCTCTCTCTCTCCTCTCTCTCTCTCTCTCTCTCTGTACACACGCGCGCGCGCACACACACACACACACACACACACACACACGCACACATTTATACACACAGACATAAGCGCACGCGCGCGCGTCGCGCGCTCTCTCTCTCTCTCTCTCTCTCTCTCTCTCTCTCTCTCTCTCTCTCTCTCTGATACCATCTTGATAAGTTTGAAACGTTGTCGCTGTCACTTGGTGCACCCTTTTTCTTTCTCCCGTTCTTTCTCGATTTGGCTCTGTCTTTCTTTGAAAGCTGTCAACAGCTGTTCGTGTGTATATCTATCTGTTTCCCGTGGATTCTTCGCTGGTGGCGCTACCTCTTGTCGTCTGTCTGTCTCGCGGTCTCTCTGTAAGATACCATGAACGACTTGGCGATTGCCCGTGCTGAGTTCATTCGTATCCAAGTTGTCATTATCGGCAAGAAGATGGGCGATGTGGTTGGATGGATAGCGTGACGTTCGATTCATGGGCAATGTGATTCGATGGACAGCGTCACGTTCCTGCTGAGATGTTGGAGGGAGATGTGGGAGGCGCTCACTCACGCTGAATCCGCGACTAAGCAGTCGTGTTGTCAGTAAGGGGTCTCAGTATGTTGCATTTTCCAAACTTAAAGAATCAGAACCAGGATCACCCGAGGTGACTAAGCAGCAGTGCCATGTCTCCTCTTGATGGCTACCTCACGACGATTTGATGTTGATTTCTCTCTGCTGAGTGCTGGACCTGTTACCGGACGAGCATGGGTGTGGGTGTGTATTGCGGAGCCTGGAATGAGCAGTGTTGGGGGGGGGGGAAAACTATTGAAGAGGCCTGGAGGATGAGAACAAAAAATGTTGTGGATTTTTTTCTTTTTTCTTTCTTTTTTTTTTTTTGTTTTTGTTTTGTTTTGCCAGTTTCCTTTTAAATGTGACTCTGTTGAAGAGTCTATGAGCACCATGAACCAAGAAACAAAGAAAAAAATTGTTTGCAAACGAGAGCACAGAGAAATGAAAAAAAAAAAAAAAAGAAATGACGCGAGATTTGAATTTGTGCAGAAACAAGATTAAGCGCGCAGGATCTGCGTCCCTCCGTGAAGACCTGTTCCTTTTTTTTCAGTTCACCTTGGTTTGTGTCTCCGGACATCACTCAACTGAAATAGTGCGCCTGTATTTTTTTTCCCCGAATTCCACACGGTTCTTGTAAGCTGATCTTGTTTGGTTGGGGGGGGGGGGGGGGGGGGGGGAGCGCAGAGGGGGGGGGGGTTGGGTGTGTTTTTGAAGTGGTTAAGATGTTCCCCCCGTTGTATCTGTCCTCGGGCCTCCTTCTCTTCTCCATCACGACTTGTGGTCAGTCCCCAGCTTAGAAGTTGTTACCACCAGGTCATTGGTCTGGTTCAGCTGTCTTGTCTGGTCTGCGTTGGCGCTGGGATGGAGGGTTGGGGCGAGTTGTGTTGGCTGTGTGTTTGAACCTACTGTGGTTGTGGGCTTGAATTTTGGCTTTGGTATCTCTCCTTTTTGTTTCGTCTTGCGGATGTGTCAGTGTTGGCTGTTGAGTTGTGCATAGGTCTGTGTGATTGTCGACTTGTTTGAGTCTCTTTGTGTGTATGCCGGTTGTTCTCTCTTCTCTCTCTCTCTCTCTCTCTCTCTCTCTCTCTCTCTCTCTCTCTCTCTCTCTGTATGTACGTGCGTGCGTGCGTGCGTGCGTGCGTGCGTGCGTGTGTGTGTGTGTGTGTGTGTGTGTGTGTGTGCTTGCGCGAGCGTGCGTGCATGTGTGCACGTGTGTGCGCACGCGTGTGTCTCGCGTGCGCACGTGCGTTCTTCTTTACCTCTCTCTCTCTCTCTCTCTCTCTCTCTCTCTCTCTCTCAATTCTTTTTCTTTTATCTCTCTGCCTTCCCTTTGCTTCTAGTCCACCCTCCACCCCATGTCTTCTTCTTTTCCTTTCCCTGCTTCTTCTTCTCTTTTTTTCGTCCTCTTTGTCTTCCCCCCTGCTTCTTTCTCCTATCCTGTCCTTCCTTCCTCACTTTAAAAAAAAAATCTTATTTCTTTCTACTCCCCTTTTTTCCCTTTCTGTCAGTCTGTCTGTCTGTCTGCCTGTCTTTCCTGTGGACCATTTAGCTTCATTCAGTTCTGTAATAGGCAGATGCAGTTGATCCCCTTTCATTGAAGCGACATGATTTGTTCATGGAAGCTCGTTTGTTTGTTTTAGAAGTGACCGGATCATCGTCTCGTGTGTTTCTAGCCAAGTTCATTTACCAAGAAATGGCTTTCACCGCTAAATCTCCTAATGGCGTTGATTTGACTCCCATAGCCTCAGGCAGCAGTATTTGCATCTTGAGGTGTTTGATGATGCATTTTGTGAATATGGGTGAATCCATTTTATTTGCTTCTCATGACAAAATGAATGTATTTCTTGATGCATAAGAATGTCTGTATTAGATTAGTCTTCTTGTTTTATGTGTTCATTTTTCTATTCATCATTATGATATCTCTTTGTTTTGGCTGTCTCTTTCCTCTTCCCATCCTCCCCCCCTCCCCCCCCCCCCCCATCTTTCCAAGAAGCAATATCACTCACCACTCATTCCAGTCTCTCAACCTACACACACACACACACACAAACAAACGCACGCTCACAGAGAGAGAGAGAGAGAGAGAGAGAGAGAGAGAGAGAGAGAGAGAGAGAGAGAGAGAGATTCAAGTTATTCCATCGAAGCCCTAACACCAAATTCCACACGGTTCTTGTTCACTGATTTCCCCCCCCCCCCCCAACTTGTTCGAGGTGATGAAGATGGTTGCCCTTATGTCTGTCTTTTGGGCCGCCTTCCACTTCTTCACGACTTGTGGGCAGTCCCCGGGATAAACGTCATTACCAGCCGATCACTGTGTGCGGCTGTCTGGCCACTGTTAGCTTTGCGGCGGTGGGTTTGGAGTGAGTTGGCTTTGTCGTGTGTTCAGCGTGATGTGGTGAAAACGGGGGGGATTGAGTTTGGTTTGGTGGCGCTCTTTTCTTTGCTTCAGCTGTGTGGGTGTTCTTTGCGTGTGTCTGTGTACATGCCCAAATGTTTGCCGCTCTCTCTCTCTCTCTCTCTCTCTCTCTCTCTCTCTCTCTCGCTCTCGCTCGCTCAGTGTATTTGTACTCTTTTTTTATCAAGACATATGCGTATGTAGTTGATTGGTGTCTTTGTTTGTTATGTGTCTTGTCTGTCTGTGTCTGTCTCTCTCTCTCTCTCTCTATCTATCTGACTGTCTTTCTGTTTGTCTGTGTCTGTCTGTCGTCCTCTCTCTCCTCTCCTCCTCTCTCTCTCTCTCTCTCTCTCTCTCTCTCTCTCTCTCTCTCTCGCTCTCTCTCTCCTCTCTCTCCTCTCCTCCCCCCTCTCTCTCTCTCCTCTCTCTTATCCCCCCCCCACCCCCCCCCCCCCCCCCCTTTCTGTTTTTGTCAAAATATGTGCTCATATAGTTGATTATCTATCTCTGTCTTTTTCTGTAACTACCTGTCCGTCTGCCTATCTATCTATGAGTCTGTCTGCCGGTCCGTTTGCCTGTCTGTCTGTCTGTCTGTCTGTCTGTCTGTCTGTCTCTCTCTCTCTCTCTCTCTCTCTCTCTCTCTCTCTCTCTCTCTCTCTCTGTAAGTTCCGTCACCACCCTGCTTCTTCTAAATGTTTTGTGTGTGGGTATTCATATAATACACCATTGTTAAATTCATGCTGTGCGTCCCTTCCTTTGAATAATTCGCACAGTTTAATGTAGCATCATTAGAGCAGAACAAAACAGTCCCAAGCTTCTTCATGTGTCAAGTTTTTTTTAATGCCAGTGCCAGTGTTTGGTTCACAACATTAGTGACTTTGGAATGGAATGATAGTCAGAGCGTTGCACAAGAACAGTGTTAGCAGAGTAAGTGCAAAGTGTTTGTAATATGTTTAGAAAGTGCCGATATTGATACGATCATGCAGGGTGGCTAGAAGCCAATCGAATAGGAACAGATAGCTGGTTTTAAGGTTGGTTTCAAAGTTGTTGCTATCAACTTCATTTGAATTTGTATCTTCTCTTCTCCCAGCTCTTGTCTTCAGTTCCACTGCAGATTTTTTTTGTTGTTCACCCCAAAACCACATTTTCCTCCGATATTGAAAAGAAAAGTGACTGTGTGTTCGGCTGGTATAAAAAAAACGTTTTTTGCTGCCTGAAGATGAAGAGGTCGAAACGCGTTGTATCTGTTTATGTAACTTGGTTGCTCCATTCGTTAGGCGGTCCCAATAACTCTGCTTTTGCTCCAAGAACCAGACAGTAGCTTCGCCAGCTGAGGCCCAGGCCGAATAAAAGAGCTGGCTGACATGCCGATTCTGAAGGCATTAATACCCCGTTTCAGATTAAGTCAGCTCCGGCATAGCAGCATCTTCCCTCTACCATCCCCACCTCCCCGTCTTTCTTTCCCGCCCCTTCCACCCCTCTTTCTGGCCTTCCCCACTCTGTATCAACAGCTAACTTCGGTTGCAGGCTATTAGTCTGACAGAGCAAATCTTTCATGGTTTGGTTCCGTTCATTTGTTTAATCTCATTCATTTCTTCGTTCATTTTCATTCACTCATTCATTTATTCTTTCATTTACTCATGCATTCATTCGTTCCTTCGTTCTTTCCCTCCCTCTTTCTTCTTCTTCCTTTCTTTGTGATGTTCTTCCTTAACTGCTTTCTTTGTTCTTCCGTCCGTTTATCTTTGTTTTCTTTCTTTCAGTTCAACCATTCAGCTTCATTCTGTTCCTTAATTGGTGGGTGGCATTGATCCCGTTTCATTGAAGCGAAGTGATTCGTTCATTACAGCTTGTTTGGCTCTTTGTGTGTAAAGTGGCTGGATCATTAAGCCGCTTGTTTAAGCCCGTTTCGTTTGCCCAGATTTTCATCTGACTACAAAATCGAGTAATTCCATTGATTCCCACAGACCGAAGTAGCGAAATGTATTTACTTCGTTGGTCTAATGACGTATTTTGTTAATGTGGGAGGATGTATTTATCATGAGAAAATGGATGCACGTCTTTAAACTGAAGAATATTATATTAGATTACACGTTTTTATTCCACAATTTTCGTTTATGTATTCATCGCTAAGGCATCTGATTGTTCCCATTGTCTCATCCTTTATTCCCTCCCCCCCCCCCCTTCTCCATATTGGATGACTTCCTCACCGTTCATTCCAGTTTCACCATATACAACCACGTCCACGTCATCTTATTGCAGTCATGGCACCACATTCTAGACGGTTCTTGTCAACTATTAGTTCCCTAACGTGTTTGAAGTGTTGAAGATGGTTCCCCTTGTCTCTGTTCTTGGGCCTCAGCCTCTGTTTCACGACATGTGGACTGTCCCCAGAACAGACGTCATTACCAATAAGTCATTAATCTGTGACTGTCTGGTCTCTGTTAGCTTTAGGGTGATAGGTTGGGGAGCGTGTGTTTGTTGTGTGTTGAACGTGCTGTAGTGAAGTGGTTCGAGTTTGGTTTGGTGGCGCGCTTTTGTTGTTGTGTTTTAGGCTGTGCTGATGTCATATGCTTTTCTGTTTACATGTTTCAACGTTCGCATATTTCTGTGTATTTGGATCCTCGACAATAGTTTAGAACTTGGGGATGAAATAAGATTCTGAACGTTGCACAAAACTTGTACAAAATAAACAAGGGGAATATGTTTGTATTACAGGAGTTGGAAAACGATATGAGCAGGTAAGACGACTTGGGGGCCAGGTACAACAGAGCAGATTGTTTCAAAGGTTTTGTCATCATCCGGAAGATGATATTTAAAATAAAAGCTCTGTTTCAATTTGTAACTTCTCCCCTCCAATCTATCCCTTCTTCTCTTCAGTTCCATTCCGCGATTTTTATTTGTTTACCTGAATCATATTTTCAAAAGAGATCGGAAAGACAAGTGACCGTGTGTTGGTCTTAGGTGTGTAGTGTATTTAATGTTGCTTGTCCTATCTAAAGGTGGCCAATAGTTCGAAACTCTTTGTGTCTGTTTTTCTTTTAAACTCGTTTGTTTTGTTCATTTGGTAATCTAGTAGCTCTACTTTAGCTCTTAGAAGCAAGTAGGTTTTTCCTTCGCCGACACACCAGGCCAAAGTAATAAAAAAGAAAAGACTGATGTTGGATTCTAAATTCGGCTGCGGCGTAACAGCATCTTTCACACCTTCACACCACCCCAATTCTTTCGTCCTCGCCCCCTCCCCGTTTTCCCCACCCTGCATCAGCTGCTAAGTCTTCGTCGCAGACTATGTGTTTTTTTTTTGTTTGTTTTTTTTTAACAAAGACCAACAACTCTTACGTTTCGGTTCAGTTCAGTTTCTCAGTTTCATTCATTCATTCATTCATTCATTCATTCATTCTTTCAATTATTCATCCATTCATCTATCAGTCTTTTTTGTTCCTTCTTTCTGTTTTCTTCCTTTCTTATTTGTTGTAACGTTCTTCCTTGTTTTCTTCCTCCCCTCCTTTCTTTTCTTTCTTTCTTTCTTTCTTTCTTTAATTTCAATCATTCAGAGTCATCCTGCTCCTTAATTGCTGGATGGCTTTGATGCTCTTCCATTGAAGCGAAGTGATTTGTTCATTTGAGCTCGTTTGTTTGTTTGTTTGTGAAGTGGCTTGCGTCATTGTCTGACTTGTTTCAGCCGAGTTCCTTTGCCCAGCTCTTCCTTTGACCGCTAAATCTTGTAATGGCATTGACTCTGATGGCCCAGGATAGGGACATCAATCTTGATTTGTTCTTTGATGGGTTTGGTTGATATTGGATGATCTATTTAGGCATTTTCATGTATTTATTTATTTATTTTCTTGTTGTTTATTCATTACTTTTTCATTGGTTGATGCATTTATTTAGTCGTTGTATTTATTCATTCTTTTCTTTGTTTTATTCATTACTTTTTCATTGGTTTGATCTCTTTATTTAGTCGTTATATTTATTCATTCTTTTCTTTGTTTATTCATTTCTTTTTTTCATTGGTTGATGCATTTATTTAGTCATTTATTATTATATATTTATGTCTTGTGTATTCATCCATTTATTCATGTATGTATTCATCAAAATGCAATGAAACGATACATTTATTCCTAAGAACTGTTGACTGTTTTTTTAAGTTTAATGTTTTCCATTGATCTGTTCCTCACTGTCTTGTTTATTCATTGTTTTCTGTCTAATCCTCTGTGGTGTCCTACTGCCCCCCCCCCCCCCCCCCCCCCTCCGGCCCCCTAGTAGCCTTAGCCTTATCACACCTTTCGTTCCGGTTTCCCTCTACACAGCAGCACCCAGCTTTGTCCCATCGCAGCTCTAATACTGTAGAACAAAGGGAGCAATGAATACCAGGCCATCAGGAGGCCACTCACCGGAGAAAGTCACCTCACCGGTGACGAGTCACTTTGTTGATATCCAGCATGCAAACATCTGATTCAACACGCAAAAGGCATCATCACCTGCTAAGCTATACTTTTGATGATGGCACTTCACTTTTCAATCTGTTTGTCTGTTTGGTAAAAAGGTGTGGTTTGGAGCACGTTAGATTTTTCTCTGTTCTGAGTTTCTTTTTTCTTTTTTTAATATGTTTTTTTGTCGTTCTTTTCCCCAACTGCAGATTCGTACTGAGCGAACTGATATGGGAAAAACGCTTACCGCGAAGAGTGTTCGTGTAAGCTTGATTGTTTGAGGCTATTAAGGGCAGGGGGCCCTCTCTCTCTCTCTCTCTCTCTCTCTCCTCTCTCTCTCTCTGGTTTGCCTGTGACGTGTTATTTCAACATCTGTGGCGCTGGTCTTCCAGGTCGAAGCCATTAAGACGAAGTCATTGATCTTCCGGTCGTCTTGCCCACGCCTTCGGTTGGTTGGCTGGTTTTTTGTGCTTCTGGAAGTGGAGTTAAATTGTGTGTTCAGCTTGATAGCTGTGAGTTTTGCCCCTTTCTTTTTGTTTCAAAATGCGTGGGGCTTTGTTTGTCTGTCTGTGTCAATATGTGTCACAATATCTGTGTCAATAGCGGTGTGTGTGTGTGTGTGTGTTTTTGACTGTGTGATTTGCTTTTTCTCTGTTTGTTTGCCACTCTCTCTTTTGTTTTTGTTTGTCTTCTTTCCCTTCTCCCTGTCCACCTGTGTGTGTGTGTGTGTGTGTGGGGTGTGTTTGTGTGTTTGTGTGTGTCATATGTCTGTCATCACTGTCTCTGTGTCAATTGCTATGTGTGTGTGTGTTGATGTGTTTTTTGTTTCTTTTTGTGTGTGATTTGCTTTTATCTGTTTGTTTGACAAAACCTTTTTTTTTCTTTTCGCTTTTGTTTTGTTTTGTTGTTTGTTTGTTTTCCTCTGCTTTTGTTTCTTGTCTGTCCTTGTCGTCCACAAATGTGTGTGTGTGTGTGTGTGTGTGTGTGGGTGTGTGTGTGTGTGTGGGGTGTGACTGTCTGCATCTCTGTCTCTCTCTCTCTCTCTCTCTTGGTCTCTCTCCATGTCTCTGTCTGTCTCTCCCTCTCTCTCTCTCTTATTTGTTTAAAATTGATCTATGTTTTTTTAATTTGATTTGTTGTTGTTGTTTTTTTGTTTCGCTGAATTCTGTTCTTGTTTACTTGTTTGTTTGTCTGTTTGTTTTTATTTTCACATATGCGCCGCTAACCTCAGTCTGAAACCATTAGGACGAAAGTATTGATCCTGATTTCGTCTGGAGTTGCTCACACCTTTGCTTGAAGTGTTCGTTTTGTTCTGGGAGGTGGAATTAACTTGGGAATTCAGCGTGATGAGGCGAGGGTTTTGTCCCTTGTTTGAACTTTAATCTGCGCTGCCTTGCTTGTTTGTTTTCTGTTCATTTCTGCTTGAGACTGTCTGTTTGCTGTTTTGTTTTGTTTTATTTTTTTTTTAGTTTTTTCTGTCTGTCTTTGTCTCTGTCTGTCTGTCTGTCTGTCTGTTCTACCTGTCAGTCTGTCTGACTGTCTCTGTCTCAGTCTCTTTCTCTCACTCCCCCCCCCCCTCCCACACACACACACACACATCTCTCTTGTCTTTTAATCTCAGTGCTTAATTTGGCTTAACAAGGATACATTGGTAGAAAAGGCTCTGCCGAAAATCCCAATCCTTGGTCAAAATAACAGTTTTCTGATCTCTCTCTCACTCTTTCTCTCTCTCTCTCTCTCTCTCTCTCTCTCTCTCTCTCTCCCTCTCTCTCTCTCTCTCTCTCTCTCTCTCTCGTGAGGTAAAAAAAAATGACTTGTGTCAGAAT
>JADBJO010000325.1:0-17500 GCA_016801955.1 Conus betulinus | reverse complement strand
TTCCTTCCGTTTCATTCTTTTTTTTCTTTCCCTGTTTCTCTGATCAGCCGACTTTTCTTCCCTTGGTGTTTGATGTCATTGATCCCTTCAAAACAAATCTTAAATAAATGTTAGCGAACCGCCCAGAGAAACGTGGACAAACGAATCACAATTTAAGACAAAACACAACGCGTTTCGACCTCGTAGGTCTTCTTAATGTAAGACACAAATGAACAGAACAACGGAAATTCACTTAGCTGTGATCGCTTCAGAACTGAACTCTGAAGCGATCAAAGCTAAGTGAATTTCCGTTGTTCTGTTCATTTGTGTCTTACCTGAAGAAGACTAAGAGGTCGAAACGCGTTGTGTTTTGTCTTGTGACGTTTCTCTGGGCGGTTCGCTAACATTTATTCAAGATTTGTAAAGATTTCCGCCTGCAGTCGTCTCACTTTGCCTTGATCCCTTGGTTTGCAACCACGTGATTTATCACATTATTTGCGAATCGGGCGGATCATCGTTTCGTGTGTTTACGACAAGAGCCTTTGTGCTGGCTGTTGCTGTGATTACCAAATCATGATTTGTGTGTGTGTGTCTTTTTCTTTCCCCCAACCGCAGAACTGTACTGAATGAACCGATCTGGGAAAAAAAACGTCCCCCCGCCCCCCCCCCCCCCTTCCCACTATCGCCTCCGCCCAGGTATCTCTTGTCAGCTGCACCGTTTGAGGCTCTATGGAACTGTAGATCCTTTCCTGGTTTGCCAGTGACGTGTTATTTCAACATCTTAGGCGCTGGTCTCCAGCTTGAAGCCATTAAGATGACGTCTTTGATCTTCCGGTCGTCTTGTCCACGCCTACAGTGGTGGTTGATTGGCTGTTTTTGTGTGTGTGTGTGTGTGTGTGTGTGTGTGTGTGTGTTTCGGGAAGTGGTGTTAACTTGTGTGTTCAGCGTGATGAGCCGGGAGTTTTACCCCTTTGTTTTCCTTTTCTTTTTTTTGAAACCTGTGTTGCTTTGTCCTGTGTCAGTGTCTGTGTGTAGTCTGATTTTTTTTTTAATTGTCTGTCCGTCTGTTTGTCTGTCTCTGTCTCTCTGTCTCTGTCTCTGTCTCTCTCTCTCTCTGTCTCTCTCTCTGTCTCTCTCTCTCTCTGTCTCTCTCTCTCTCCTTCGCTCTCTCTTTCCCTCCGTCCCTCCCTCCCTGTCTCTCCCTCTTTCTCTCTCTCTCCCTCTCCCTCTCTCTGTCTGCTGTGTGTTTTTTTAAAACTGATTTCCTTTAGAAGTAAAAAGAAAAAGATACAAACTGCCTCCACTGCACTCTGGCTTTGTCATTGTGTCTGTCTGTCTATCAGTCTGTGTGTTTGTCTGTCTGTCTGCCCCCCTCTTTCTCTCTCTCTCTTTCTTCTCTTCCTTTCCTCTCTCCCTCTCTGTCTGTTTCTATGTCTCTGTCTGTCTGTCTGTCTCTCTCTCTCTCTCTCTCTCTCTCTCTCTCTCTCTCTCTCTCTCTCTCTCATAGTTTCAAAAAAAGTGATTTGCACCAGAAGTGAAAAGAAAAAATATACGACCCTCCCCCATCTCTCTCATATTGAAATTTCAGTTATATCAGAATATGAACGCGCAAGATGTTATAAGTCGATTCAATAAGGAGTAGACAATAGGAGTAGACAATTTAGTCGCCCCCCCCCCCCCCCCCCCCCCCCCTTTCACCCAATCCCCCGGCTAAGTGTGTGGGGGGGGGGGGGTGGCTGATAAGTAAATTCCAACCTCGTCAATCGCTTGCTTCTGATGATGTTAGCTCCATCATGGCATCTTTACATCCTTCTCTTTGTCCCCCTAGCCCCTCTTTCTGGCCGCACACCTAGAATTAATGCGCCAAGGCCTTGCTTAAGGAGTCCAGTATTTACCAGACAGGTGCTATCGGATTGTTCTGAGAACTGTTACTGTCTGAAAGTTGTTTTACCTTCTTTCTTTCATATGCCCATCGAGGTTTGCGTAAGGTGGTTCCAAGCAGACGGATTACAATGAAAGGAATGGGACCATTTTGGAGAACCAGCTGGCGCGAAGATAGCGTCACGGGTCAGTGCGAAGGCCTGACATGTGAGGTCAAGTAAGGGGTAGTTCATGTATTTCTAGGTTGTGAGTGATTTCATCGGGAGAAAATTCCTTTAAACAAGTGAAATAATCGGTTAGAAGGAGGTGTTGAGGGTGGGGGTGTTCAGTTGGTCTGTTACCACTTTGAATATCGGTTGATCTAAGATTTTATGGAGCAAAGATTTTCAACGAAATTTCCGGTGTGTTTTAAGGTTTTTAAAGGGTTGTGTGAGTGAGTTTTTCTTTTTGTCCTTTTTTTTTTTAAACAATGACTTGTGAGTTGACTTCAACGCAGTGACAGCCCTGATATGGCCCTTTGCGGTCGGTGGGTATAAGCAGCATTACCTTATCAGTGTTTGGCTCAAATTTATGCTAGCACCGCAAAACGCCAACGTGGATTAATATAGTAATTTAGTGCAAAAATCCTAATTTTGGCGTGTGTCCTTCGCCACTCTGGCCCCTCTCTTCGTCCCTCCCCCAGTACTCTTCTCTAAATCAAACAAAGACCGCCAGCTGTTGTAGTACAGTACCTCCGCAGCTTGTCATATATTCGCTAGAGCATCTGTATTACGCTGCGGTTCTGTTCGTTTCGCCAAGTTTTTCTCTTTCTTTCTTTCTTTCTTTCCACTTCAGATCCACGGGTTTCTTTCTGCAGCTTTATTTTCTGCTGCTCATCCGTTTGATTTAAAAACGATGTGATTGGTTTCAATGTTTGTTTTGATGCTTGTTTGTTGTGACTTGGATGACTCATCAGTTCATATTTTCGTCCAGTTCCTTTGCCCAGGGTTTGGATTTGAGCGCTAGATCATGGAATGGTGTTGACGTCTGCGCCCCACAGGTAGCAGAATTCATTTATGTATTTGTTTACTTCAGATAACCAGGACATATTTATGTATTTGTTTGTTTATTTTTCTGTGATTACGAACAAATTTATTCATTCAATTACATCTCTTTTTTTTTCCCCTCAATTTTTCTCTGTGATGTGCTTTTCCCATGTATTCAATTTCTTTTTTTTTGCTAAATTGAGGTCATCTGGAGCTGACTTGCTCCTCTGTTCCAAAATCGGTTTTTTAAACGGTTCATTCGTTCATTCATTCGTTCACCTCATCATTCGCTTTTCATTTTTCATTCTGTAACTGTCTCTTTAACCAATCGGATTTCCATCGGTTACTAACCGTTTGATGGCGGTGATCGCTTGCTTTGAAGTAACGTGTTTTTTTTTACTTTTTTTTTTTTCTTTTTGAATGTAGCTGATCATCATGTCACATATTTTCAACCAATGGCTTTAGCTCAGACGCTTTCTTTCACATTCAATCATACGACAGCAAAGACTGGCATCTCTCTGAGTGGCAGAATACAATGATTTATATTTTGTGTTCATCTATTCACTTTGGATAGCCGGTGAAACACGGCCGAATCACTCTCCGCAGGAAGACTTACCGTTATTGATATAATTATCAGTCAGCAGCTCACGCTGTGAAAACTACCGTGGTGCCTGTGGTGGACGCCGTAAACACGACTCGCTTTACAGTGTAGGCATACACCACAGCTCCAGCCCACGCAGATCATACTACCTCCCGAGCTACAGACACTGCAAGCTGAAAACGCTATCACATAACACTATGATCGGGTACAGAAGGCGGCAGGAAGGGTGGAGAAGGAGGAAGATTGTTAAACCAATCTTTTTTTTTTTTCAAGGTAGAGAGATCATTTTTGAGTTATGTCTCGTGAGGATGATTTTGTTCCCTTCCGAATATTAGAAAAAAAAAACATAAAAAGAATATCTAACAAAAGAAAAGCAAACACACTAAAGTGCCTACAGAATGTCTACATGTATTGACATTACTGACGCGAAAATCACTTCGTCCATTTAAATGGGGAAAGTTTAATCAAAGCCTGTTGAACTCCTGGTTTAGAAAAAGCGAGTGGTTGTGTATTTTGCTTGGATAACCGATAAAGCATGTTGGTTATTAAGAGTTCTTATCACATGTAGACACTGTCTACAAAAGACGCGGGAAAAAAGAAACTGGCGACCATAGTACTGCTTGTACGCTGTAAGCACTACTGTAGTGTTTGTGTTCTAGGTATGGTAGGTGTTTTACCGGACCAGTTTCATTAATGTTTTTTTTATGTATTATAAATTGACGAATTTATTTATAAAGTTATATCCATTGATTTGTCTGTATTGATGTATTCATTTCATTGTATTCATTTCTTCTTCATTTATTTATTCGTTTCTTACAGTATTAAAAAAAAAATGAAGAGATAATTTGGAGCACGTTAGCATTCTCGCTGTAAGTTTGTTTGTTTGTTTGTTTTGTTTTCCTGTGGATTTAGTTTTCAACTTCATATTCACGATAGAGTTACCCAGTCTTTTGGGGTGGTGGGAGGAAGAGAGGGCAGGGAGGGGTGGGGGGCGCACGCTTTCCACCTGTGTTTCATGTGAGCTTTATTGTTTGAAGACCAGAATGTAAGAGATGCTCCCCGTCCCTCGTCCCCCCCCCCCCCCCCCCCCCCCCCCCCCCCACACACACACACACACACTTGTTGCTTTACTTGTGATGTCATTATTTGGAACATCTGTGGTGCCACCTTCTGGATCGAAGCCACGAGAACGAAGCCTTTGATTTGTCCCACACCCTTGGTTGTTTGGTTTGTTCCCGTAGGTGGAGTTAACTTATGCATTCAGTGTGATGAGTCGAGAGGAGTTTTCTCCCCTAAGTTTTTTTTTTCAAATGACGCTCTGTTGTTTGTCTGCTCCTGTTTCGGTCTGTTTGTGCCTATTTGTTTGCTGCTGTCTGTTTTCTATTTAATCTCTATCTCGCTTTCTCTCTGTCTGTCTGTCTGCGTGTTTGTTTCTCTCTCTCACTCCCCCCCCCCCTAAGGGCGATTTCCGTCTGTCATTTAATTCGATAGAACACCTGGTTGATGTTTTGGTAATGTTCGCTTACCCACATAACTGCTCCTGAACAGAGGTAAATCAGACTACAAGATGCAACTCATAACGCCTTAAAAGTAGCATCCCCATGGGTGTACCAGCCCGTGTTTCATGACTGCAGAGCCCACCGGCGAAAAACACCACCCTCCAGCTGTCGAGCACACCCCACAGACCCAACCACCCCTGCCCAAGGACAGATGAAGACAGTGCCACTCCAGACACAGCCAAGCTTTCGCTCTAAATGAGACCAGTCTTAATTTTGTGTGTGTGTGTGTGTGTTAACCATTTTGCAATCTTTTGCTTAGGAAAAAGGGGGGAACCCTCATCTCCTCCACACCTACTCCCCCAGGTACAAACACACCCATCCGCTCCATGCCCATCCCAGTCTTACTCCCCCTCCCCCCCCCCCCCTTTTCCTGTCATCAAGCTATTGGCAAAATCGTGACCGAACATCGCTTACACGTGTATCTATCATTTTAAATAGCTACAATGCGATGTACAATAAAGCATCATTCAATAAAGCATGCATATTACAATCACGTCAAAGGATATCCATGTTCGGGGAGTATCTAGCATACACAGACAGACAGACTGATAAACAGACAGTCACAAGGGAAACGGGGACAGACAAACATATTGTCAGACAGAAAGGGATGGGGATGTTAAGGAGCTGAGAGAACGCAGACATTGTGAATAATTTTTCTACAACAGTTACATTATTCATCAGCTACGTTGATAAAAAGAACTAAATCAGATAATAGCGTTTGCTCATGTTCCAAAAAGTCGAAGAATGTGTTTATGTGTCTGTTTTATTCATACATTTGTTTACTAGCTTCCTTCTAGTACGTGGACCTGTTTATTTATTTGTTAGTGTATTCGTCATCTACTACGAAAAGAATGTTTTCACTTATTCATATCTATGTACTCGGTACAATAGTCATTTATCTGTTGGTATTTATTCATTTATTTATTACGTTAATCATTTATTCATGTACTTTTTCAGTTCTCCAGAACTGGTGTTGCATTCTCTAACCGATATGATTTTTGTTTTTGTGTTTATTTTGCTTTTGGTTTAGTTTCCAGAGTAAGAGCCATTATTGACTGACGCGATTCGCAAAAGCAAAACAACAACAACAACAACAACAATGAAAACAGAAGGAAAAAAATCCCAGACGCTTCCCTATGACATCTCATGCCTATTCATTGTTCGAGACTGTAACTTAAAAAGTGCAAGAGAGCATGGGAGATCGTCTTCCTCCTCTCCTGCTTTGATGGTAATACGTGTTTTTTTAAAAACTGTGGCGCCAAACCTCTAAATTGAAGCCCTAACAATGAAGTCATCGATCTTTGCTTCGTCTTGTCCTTGAACTCGATTTGTTTTGTTTGTTTGTTTTGTTCTGGGGTGTGGTGTTGACTTGTGTGTTCAGCCTTATAAAGCTGAGGGTTTTATCCTCTTTGTGGAAGTTTGAATTAGAGCTGCATGGTTTGTGTCTGTGGCTTCCTGTTAGCGCCTGCATATAGGTTTCTGTCTTTTTTTAAAGTCATATCTGTTTGTCTCTTTGTATGTATGTATGTTTGCATGTACGTCGCACGTACGTATGTAAGTATTCATACCCGTCTGTTTCTCTGCGTCTGTATCTGTCTATCTATCTGTCTGTCTCTCTGTGTCTCTGTCTATCTGTCTGATCTGTCGGGCTGGCTGGCCGTCCGTCTGTCTGTCTGCCTGTCCGTCTATTTGTCACTGTCTCTGTCTGTCTGTCTGACTGTCTGTCTGTCTGTCTGTCTCTCTTTCTGTCTCGGTTTCTCTCTCTCTCTCTCTCTCTCTCTCCTCTCTCTCTCTCTCTCTCTCTCTCTCTCTCTCTCTCTCTCTCTCTATACTACTAGAACATCTTCTTTGTATCAAGATGAAAAAGGAATATAACGAAAATGTAAGATGATTTTAATTGAATTAAATTAGGAGAAGACAATTCACTCCCTCGACGACAACCCAGAAAAGGAAAGGGAGGTGGCTGAGAGTGGATTTCTAACGTCATCAGTACCCACCTCTGATGACGTCAGCTCCATCATGACGACATCTTTGCACCCTCCTCTTCGTCCCCCTCTTTCAACAGCTGAGGGTGGTCGCCGTCTTTTCTGTTTTACACGACTGAGTATCCGTATTATTATATTTTGGCTCTGTCCATTCGCCCGTTTAGTTCCTTGATTCATTCATCCAATGATTGATCGATTGGTTGATCGACTGGTTGATTGATTGATTCACTCATTCATTTATTCATCTTTTCAAATCATTTGGCTCTGCCCATTCGCCCGTTTTGTTCATTGATTCATTCGTCCATTGATTGATCGATTGATTGGTGATTGATTGATTGATTGATTGATTCATTCATTCATTCATTCATTTATTCATCTTTTCAAACCATTCATTGTCCATTCAGCCTTTCATTCACTCAGCTAGTAACTGGGTTTGTTCATTGTTTCTTTCTTCTGCTTTCTGTTTCTCTAATCAGTCGGATTTTCTGCTGCTGCCATCTGATGTCATTGATCCCCTCATTTTGAAGGAACGTGATTTATCACACTGTTTGTGAATCGGGCGGATCATCATTTCGTGTGTTTGCAACGAGTTCAATTGAGCTGGCTGTCCCTGTGATCATTGAATCATGTAATGGCATGGACACCCCGTTCTCCTGTGTCCCAGAAAAGGTGAATTCATTCATGTCTTTTGTTTTAAATGATACATTTATTTACATGTTTGTTTCTTCAATCATGATGACAAAACGAAATTATTGATTTGCTTCTATCTATTTATTTGTATCTTTTATTCATTTGGTACTGTTTATATGCATTTAAAAAAAAAGTCGTCTCTACATGTACATAACACTTTGGGGTAAATGAGGCTCGTAATGTCATTTTTGTTTATCTCTCTACGCCTATGCTATCGGTTTGGTACTGTCGGGATAACTTGTGCTGGAATAGTCATGGGGACTGTCGTTGAACAAACGTGGTGGATCCCTCCAGAGGGAGAGTTCACTGACGCTGGCTCCATGATTGAGGAAATGTCATAAAAAAATGCTTCCATTTGGAAAGCTCACATCAGCTTTATTGTTCGAAAATGTTTGAAACTTTTTGGAGATGCTCGTCTTCCCTTCCATTCTTAGCTGGTGATATATGTTATTCGTTCGGCATCAGGAACGCTGGCCTACACATCAAAGCCAGAAGGACTTTGTCTTGTCCACGCTACAGGTTGGTTTCTTCCCTTGTCGTGGGAAGCGGAGTTGATTTGTATGTAAATTGTGATGAGCCGAACGTGTGATCCCCTTGCTTTCTTTTCAGTCGGTCCTGCGTTGTTTGTCCCCGTTTGTCCTGCTTGTTTCGGTCAGTGCCTTGCTGTCTTTTTTTTTCTGTCTGATTGGTTTGTTAGTTTGTTTGCTTGTGTGTCTTTTCTCTGTCTACCTGTGTGTCTTTGTCTTTCTGTATCCGTCCATCTGCCTATCTCTGTTTCTCTCTCTCTCTTTTCTCTGCGTCTGTCTCTTTGTCTTTGTCTCTTGTCAGTACAACACTATGTTAATCTGACAGTAAATGGTTTCAGTCAGTCAGTCAGGGTCTTTGTCTCTGTCTCTGCCTGCCAGTCTATTTGTCTGTCTGTCTGTCTGTCTGCCCACCCCCCTCTCTGTCTCTCTCTCTCTCTCTCTCTCTCTCTCTCTCTCTCTCTCTCTCTCTCTCTCTCTCTCTCTCTCGCTCTCTCTCTCTCTTCTCTTCTTCTTCACTTCTCTTATTTGTGTCAGTATTTCTTTAGTACATAAAGCCAAAACAGGCATGAACATGTGAGATTGTTGCAATGGAATCATAGAGGAGCAAGTAGTTTTATTCTGTCGCTGTAAACCTACGACAAGCAAGGGAGGTGACTTACAATCAGATTCCTATATCATCACTAGCGCGCGTTTTAAATGACGTTGGCTCCTTTATAATGCCATGTTTATACCCACACTTTTCTTTCCCTCGTTTCCCTTCCATATATAAACGGCGGTTCCTGCCTTTGCATTCATGCGGCAGGAGCCTCTAGTTCTATTCACTTGCCCCGAATGTTCATTCACGCATTTTGTAGTTCCTTATCATACTTTGTGTCTTTCTTTGTTGCTTTTTTTGAAACTGTTCCCTTGATCAACCAGCTTTCCTTTTGCTGGTAGATTTTTTTGATGACGTTGATCCCCCTGCTTTGAAGAAACGTGAATTATTCATATGTTTGTTTGTTTAGTTGGTTGGTTAGCTGGTTGGTTGGTCGTGAACTGGGCGAATCATGTCCCGGCTTTTTTTTCCCACGTTGCTTTGCTCCAGGTTTTGTTTGGCCGTTAAATCATGTAATTGTAGGGCTCAGTGTTTTTCATTGAGACGAAAGTGATTAAAAGGTTATTTGTTGACGTAGTTCTTAGTTTTAAATGGAGAGAGTTCATGTTTACTTACGTGTTTATTGACTTTTACTAAATGAATTCATTCGTAGGCTTAAATCGCCTTTTTTACTATATATTTGTTAGTATTTGTTTCGTTTGAATTTTATTTTTTAAAATACTGATTGGAGCTTATCTGCTTTTTTGTTCTCTCTCCGTCTTTAGTGATGACCGTAGTGGTGATGGTGTGTAGTGATAGTGGTTGGGTGTGTGTGATATGATGTGATGTGACGTCATGTGTGTGTGTGTGTGTGTGTGTGTGTGTGTGTGTGTGTGCGCGCGCGCGCGCGCGCGCGCGTGCGTGCGCGCATGCTTGCGTGCGTGCGTGCGTACGTACGCGCGCGTAAATCAACTATGAGGTGAACTGAATTTAGGAACACACATAACACGCACGCGCTCGCACACAAAACATACACGCACACACACACACACACCACACACACACACACACACACACACACACACACACACACACACATACACACGCGCGTGCGCGCGCACACACACACAGAGGCACACACAGAGCGCGTGTGCGCACATTCTTCCATCTGTACACCTAATGAAGGTTCTTTATTTAAGATCGTTGGGACTAGGGAAAAGCCCCCCCCCCCCCCCCCCCCACCCCCCCCCACCCCTCACCCCCGGCCCCCCATCTGTGGGGTGGTCTCCAGATCCAAATCATGAGGACGAAGCCAGGGTTCTTCACCTGGTCTTGTCCACGGCTTTGGTTGGTCGGTTTGTCTTTTTTTTTCTGGAAGGCCCAGTTCACTGCTGCTTTCACCTTGATGACGTGGGGAGTTTTGTCCCCTGGGTCTCTGTTTTACATCGACGCTGAACTGCTTGTCTGGTTCTTTCGCTTTCCGTCAATCTTTTCTGTCTGTCTGTCTGTCTGTCTGTCTGTCTGTGTCTCCTTTTCCCTGGGTCTGTTTGTCTGCTTCTGTTAATTTGTCTGTCTGTCTGTCTGTCTGTCTGTCTGTCTGTCTCTGTCTCCTTTTCTCTGGGTGTGTCTTTATGTCTCTGCCTGTTTGTTTGTCTGTTTGTTTGTCTGTCTGTCTGTCTCTGTCTCTCTGTCTCTGTCCCTCTTTGGCTCTGTCTCTGTCTTTGTTTCTGTCTCTGTCTTTGTTTCTGTCTCTCTCTGTCTCTGTGTGTGTCTCTCTTTGTCTGTGTCTGCCTGCCTGCCTGCTCTCTCTCTCTCTCTCTCTCTCTCTCTCTCTCTCTCTCTGTATTATTTCTGTCACCATTAAAACCTAACAAGACGTAAGATGATGCAAGTCGAATCCGGTGGGAGCAGAAGTCTATACCCTCCTTGAGTACCTAGGCCAAGAAAGGGAGCTGTCTCTCAGATTCGGATCCCAAAGTCATCAACCGCTCATTTCTGATGATATTAGCTCCTTTATGATGACGTATGTGTACCCTTCCCCTCCCCTCCCCTCCCCTCTTTCAATTGCTATAGGACGGTTAGTGTCTCTCTCGGTCTGTAATAGACTGAGCTTCTGTATCATGTTTTGGCTATATTCATTAGCCCAGATTCATTCGTTTGTTCATTCTTTTAAACACTCGTTTTTCATTTGATTTATTCGTGTGTTGTTTCCTTCTTTTCTCTACTCTTTTCTCTGATCAATTAGCTTTACTCTGTTGCTTAACTGTTTCATTGGCGTTTATTCCCTTGCTGTGAAGTTACATGATTAACCAACTGTTTGTTTGTGAAATAAGTGTGTTAGTATTGCACATTTTTTTGTGTTGATTTTCTTGGCCCAGACTTCTGCCTTGACGATTGACTCAGGTAACGGCATCAATTTCCATACCCTCAACTGGAAGAATATGTTTTAATCAATGTATGTATATGTTATATCATTATTCGTTCACTTTTATGAAATGAATAGATCTGTTTGTTCGTGTGTTTATTCGTTAATCATTACTAAATAAGTCTTTGCGTTTGTGTTATGCCCAATGGTGGATTCATATGTATTTGTATGCATTAACTCCTTTTTCATTAACCCATTTCTTCGTCACTGAACGTGTTTATCAGTTTTGGCAGCTTTGACGTGAGTTGCAGCACGTTGAGTCTTTATTTCTTCTTTGTTCTGAGTCTTTTTTTTCTTCTTCTTGATATTGTGCGGATTTCGTTTCCAGTTTGGGATCACCGATCGAGTGACCCGATCTGTGGAAAAGAAAAAAAACATTCTTCTGCCATACCTCATGCCATCTGTCCGTCAGAACCTGTTAAGGACTTGGGGTCTTCCAATCTCCCTGCTTTGCTGGTGATTTTTGTTGTCATTTTTTTGTTTGTTTGTTTACATTTGTGGTGCTGCCTATAAATCCGGGCTATTACACTCCATTCTGTTTTTGGCCACACGCTTGGCATGTTTGTTTATTTTTTTGCTTTTTTCTTGTTTGTTTGTTTTGCTTGCCTGTTTGTTGTTCCGTTGAAAGCGGAGGTAAAATCAAGGTGCGTGTTCAGCGTGGTGATCCGGGAGTTGTATCCTCTTTGTCATGTTTTGTTTCGGCGCTGCAGTGCTTGTCTGTATCTGTTGCCTTTATACGCAGGGAGTTTATGCTTCTGTGGGTTACTTTACTCCCCCTCCGTCTGATCTCTCTGTCTCTGTCTCTGTCTCTGTCTCTCTCTCTCTCTCTCCTCCCTCTCTCTCTCTCTCTCTCTCTCTCTCTCTCTGTGTGCCTGTCTTCTTGTCTGTGTGTGTGTGTGTGTGTGTTGTGTGTGTGTGTGTCTCTCTCTTTTTTCTCTCTCTCTCTCTCTGTGCCTGTCTCTTTGTCAGTGTGTGTGTGTGTGTGTGTGTGTGTGTGTGTGTGTGTGTCTCTCTCTCTCTCTCTCTCTCTGTCTCTCTCTCTCCCTCTCTCCCTCCCTCCCTCCCTCGCATGCGAGAATTTATTTGTTTGAGAAGTGAAAGTGATACGAACATGTTACATGATTTACGTGTAACCGAATAGGAGCAAGACAGTTTTTCCCCCCTCCTCGACAGCACGAGCTAAGTAGCACAGGTGGCTCTGGTATTGGATGGCCCACGTCGTCAGTCAGTCTGCCGCCTCTGATGACGTGGTTTCCACATGACGACACCTTCACACTCTGCCCTTTTACCTCTCCCTCCATTCACTGCTAAAGACCGGTTGCCGCCTCTCTCTCTTCGTTCGATGAAGAATCTCTGTGTTGTTTGGCTTCTCTTCCTTTGTGTAGATTCATTCATTCATTCATTCATTCATTCATTCATTCATTCGTTCGTTCGTTCGTTCGTTCGTTCGTTTGTTCGTTCATTTCATCATTCATTCTTCCATTCATTCGTTTCATTCGTTCCTGTAATCACGCGTTCATTTCCTTATTCGTTCTAAATTTATTTGTTCGTTCATTTTTTTTCCCCGTGTATGTTTCTGTTCTTCATTAGCTTTCCTCTGTTACTTTATTGTTTTAGGGTGTAGACCCTCTCGCTTTGAAGTGACGTGATTTATTCCTTTGTTTGTGAACTGGGCGGGCTCATGATGTCATACTGTACCTCGCACAGGCATTCCCCCCCCCCCCCCCCCCCCCCCCAGTAAATCATGTAACTGGATCTTCTTTTCCCGTACTATGAAATGGCAGAATGTGTTTGCTATTCACCTGGTAACCTTCTTATTTGTTTATTTTCTTAGACCTCTTTATTTACTTGTTTGTCTTTCTGGATGATTTTGCTTTGTGAATGGTTCATTTATGGGCATCAGTTGATTTATTTACAGCCATTTGTTTCTTGGTGCTTGTTTGTATGTTAGATGGAGAGATAGATACATACATAAAAGGCGGGTGGGTGGGTGGGTTAGGTAGGTAGGTTGGTAGATAGGTAGGGTTGGTAGGTAGATAGGTAGATGGATGATCGATGGAAGGATCGATAGAGAGAGAGAAAGAGAGAGAGAGAGAGAGAGAGAGAGAGAGAGAGGGAGAGAGAGAGAGAGAGAGAGAGAGAGAGAGAGAGAGGCAGACAGACAGACAGAGAAAGAGAAACAGACAGACAGGTAGACAGATAGAGAAAAAGAAACACACACATACACACACACACACACACACACACACACACACACACACACACACACACACACACACACACACACACACACACGCACGCACGCACGCACGCACGCACGCACACACGCACATGCACACTTTCCATCTGCTTGTCTCATGTCAGCTTCAAAATAACAAATTGTTTCTTTTTTTTTTTTTTTGCTGCTGATTTTCATTTGTTTTGTTTCGCTGTATTCTGTTCTTGTTTACTTGTTTGTTTGTCTGTCTGTTTATTTTCACTTATGTGCCGCTGGCCTCCGTCTGAAACCATTAGGACGAAAGTATTGATCCTGATTTCGTCTGGAGTTGCTCACACCTTTGGTTGGTGTGTTCGTTTTGTTCTGGGAGGTGGAGTTAACTTGGGATTCAGCGTGATGAGGCGAGGGTTTTGTCCCTTGTTTGAACTTTAATCTGCGCTGCCTTGCTTCTTTGTTTCTGTTCATTTCTGCTTGAGGCTGTCTGTTTGCTTTTTTTTTTTTTTTTTTTTTTTTTTTTGTACTTTTTTCTGTCTGTCTTTGTCTCTGTCTGTCCTGTCTACCTGTCTGTCAGTCTGTCTGTCTCTGTCTCAGTCTCTTTCTCTCACTCCCCTCCTCCCCCCTCCCCCCACCCCATCTCTCTTGTCTTTTAATCTCAGTGCACAATTTTGGCTTAGCAAGGATAAATTGGAAGAATAGGCTCTGCCTAAAATCCCAATCCTTGGTCAAATAACAGTTTTTGATCTCTCTCTCTCTCCTCTCTCTCTCTCTCTCTCTCTCTCCCAGCTCTCTCTCTCTCTCTCTCTCTCTCTCTCTCTCTCTCTCTCTCTCATCAGATCTTGTACTTCACGTGAAATCACACACACACGAACACACACACACACACACACACACACACACACACACACACACACACACACACACACACACACACACACACACACACACACACACACACGGAGAGAGTGCGCACGCTTTCGTGTGTGTGTGTGGTGTGTGTGTGTGTGTGTGTGTGTGTGTAAGTTGAATAAAGTGGAGGGAGGGGGTCGAATAAAGAGGGGGTGGGTTGATCCCATTGCTTTGAAGTAGCGTGTCCCCCCCCCCCCCCCCCCCCCCCCCCCCCCCCCCCCCCCCCCCCCCCCCCCCCCCCCCATATGTTTTATCTGTTTGTGAGTAAACTGGATGGATCATTATTTCATATGTTACATTGTCTAGGCTTTTACTTCGACCTCTGAATCAAATATTACGTGGATCTCCATGCCCCCATGTGGAAGGATGCGTTTATTTATCCGTCTGTTTATCTATGTGTTGCTAGTTTTATCAACTGATTTATTCACAGATAGATAGATATATCAAACAGACCGATTCATTCCTTAAAATGTTAATATGATTTGACCATTTATTTATGTCTTTATCTAACTATTGTTACTAAATGAATTCATCATCGGTTCGTTTGTTTTTATCAAGTCGTTTATTACTTTCCATAACAGTATTTTTGATTCTGTATATTTTATATCTAGTTGTTTGTTTTTGTTTCCTTCTTTTTTAGCACCTTAGCTTCGGTATTGCGAGTCGTGGATTTTTATTTCCGGCCTAAAATCCGAGTTTGAATGACCCGATAGGGGGAACAAGTTTCTCTTAGGTTGTCTTTTGTCAGCCTTATTGCTAAAGTCTGTTGGGGGGTGTTGGGGGTCTTCCTCGTGTCCTATTTTCTTTGTTGTTGTCTTTTCAACATGTGTTGTGCTGGGTCCAAATGGAAGCCGTTACAATGAATTCTTAGATCTTCACTCTGTCTCGCTCACGCCTTCGGTTTCTGTGTGTTGTTGCTGGAAGATATGTGTTGAACGCGATGAGCCGGTGGAGGTATTTATAGTTTAACGTATTGGGGGATTTATTTGTTTACTTTTTTTCTTTTTTTTGAAGCTTCTTTCTTAATTATTGTCCAAATCTTTATTCATATTTTTTGTTCTAATAGACTTTATACTTTTGGTGAACATCTTTTTTTTTTTATGCATCTGCCAGTTTTCAATAAAGAAGTTGATGTGAAAAATATTTCAGCTTCTTTCTTGTTTTCTTGTCAGTTGTGTGTGTGTGTGTGTGTGTGTGTGTGTGTGTGTGTGTGTGTGTGTGTGTGTGTGTGTGTGTGTGTGTCCATGTTCTTTTTATTCCAACTCGGATAAGCTCTCGAATGACCCACGTTAAAAAAAAAAAATAAAAAACTTTCATCTTCATGCCGGCATGTCACCTTCAATGCTTAGAACGATTGGGGTACGAGGACTTGCTCTTCTTTCTTCCCTCTTTGTTTGCGGTTTTTATGTTTTTTAACTTGTGTGGCACTGGCCTCCACTTTACAGCCATCAGGACAAAGCCATTGATCTTCAGCTGGACTTTTTCACGTGCTCGGTTTGCTTGTTTCTTTCGTTCATGAGAGGTGGAGTTAACTTGTGTGTTCAGCGTGAGGAGCCGAGGGTTTTATCCCTTTGCGTTAGTTTAAACCGGCTCACCCTTGCTTATGTGCTTCTGTTTGCTGTCTGACCTTGAGTGCATATCTGTTTGCTTCGGTCTTAGGTTTCCTGTGTGACCTGCCAGTCTGTTCCTCTTTCTCTTTCTTTGTCTGTGTGTGAGTGTGTTTGTTTGCCTGTCTGTCTCCCCCCCTCTCCCCTCTCTCTCTCTCTCTCCCTGTGTCGCTGTCTGTCTGTCTCTCTCTCTCTCTCTCTCTCTCTCTCTCTCTCTCTCTCTCTCTCTCTCTCTCTCTCTCTCTCTCCTTTTATGTCAGTGCGAAACATCACTGGTTTTGTCATAATCAGTTCTATTTTTGTACTATAGAGTTTGTGTGTTAGTATTCCTGGTCCCTGAAAAGACAAGGACCAGATGGAAAAAAAGCATCTTCTTCTCTTTTATCTTTTACCCTTGGGTTTAAAGATTATCAATCAATCAATCAACCTATCAGTCTCTGTCTGTCTGTCTGTCTGCCTGTCTGTCTGTCTGTCTCTGTCTGTCTGTCTGTCTGTCTGTCTCCTCTCTCTCTCTCTCTCTCTCTCTCTCTCTCTCTCTCTCTCTCTCTGTCTTTCTCAGGTATTCATATGAAGATTTATTTGTATCAGAAGTAAAAAAAAAAAGACATAAACATGCAAGATGAAGTGTAATCAAAGAGGAATCAGACAGGAGCAGACAGTTTCCCCCCCCCCCCCCCCACCCACCCCCTCGGGCGCCCAGGCCAAGGAAGGAAGGTGGCTGGCATTGGAATTCCAAAGTCATCAGTCTGGCGCTTTGGATATCACTGGCTCCATCATGACAGGTTTACTTCCATCCCCTTCCTTCTCCCTGCTTCAATAGCCAATGCCAGTTTGTAGTGTGTTTTTTTTTTTTCTATTTCTTCGTCAGAGAACATTTATGATATGTTTTGGGGGTTCTGTCTATTTAACCATTTAAGTGTACTGTTTCATTTTTCAGTCACTCATGCTTCCTTTGTTCGTTATACATCGCGTCTGTCTTTTCTTTCTGAACTT
The DNA here is from genome assembly GCA_016801955.1 of Conus betulinus. Classification (NCBI taxonomy): domain Eukaryota; kingdom Metazoa; phylum Mollusca; class Gastropoda; order Neogastropoda; family Conidae; genus Conus; species Conus betulinus. The sequence goes on along the minus strand of JADBJO010000325.1, from coordinate 530 downwards.
TTAATTAATTATCTTTCCTGTTTGTTGGTAGCTTCTTTGATGGTGGTGACCCCTTCGCTTTCAAGTATGGAGAATCATTTGATGTTTTTTTTGTGTGGCGCTTTTGTTTATTTGTTTATCTGCTTATATCTTTACTTATACATTTATTTATATGCTTTTTTAATTTGTTTTTATTTATTTATTTATTCATTTATCATCTTTTGTTGCTGTTTTGAGAATTGGGTTTATCATGTGCTTTTATCAAGTTCCGTTGTCCAAGGTTTTGCTGTGACTATTAACAATGTAATGTCGTTCACCACCACGCTCCCGACGTTGCAGAATTAATGAAATCATTGGTTCATTTGCTTAAATAGTGGCGCCTATTTATTTGATTGCTTGTTGACTTTCACCGAATGAGTTCATTGGCATTTTTGGACGGAATCATGGATTCAACTGTTTGTATTAGTTCACGTGACATGTTGGTGCATCTGTTCATTTATCTTACACTGAATTCATCAACTTTTGATAAACAATGTGCATTGCAGAACGTT
>JADBJO010000324.1:781353-793853 GCA_016801955.1 Conus betulinus | reverse complement strand
TCCACCAGTCTGCTGCATGCCAGTACGACAATACCACGTGACGGCAACACCGTGGAGACTATTGATGTCATTATAATGTGGGTCACAAGAAGCTGACACAACGCCCCTGGCGTTGGTCACCCAGTCTCCATTCACAGCTCTCTTCACTGCCGTACAAGTGTGTTACATGAATCTCGTGAACCGCCTGGATGGTTCGATGCTGTGCATGTCTGCGCGTGTCATGCATCACACTAAAAGCTGCAAACATCTGCCAGATGATCAGATTTGGTCCAAACTGTGTGAGGTCACACCATAGCGTGGAGAAGTCTCTGCCTTCTTTTAGATGACTAAACCATCTTTCTGTCTTAAATTCCATTAGCTGTCCTGTCCGTCTGGCATGCTGTCAACCAGGCAGACATTAGAAACATGACGGTTGGTTCAACCTCTCCATGGAAACATCAAGCCCCACACATTTACAGACCCAACACAGGCCAGAAGATTGAAGACAGTCATTTACAGGGATTAAGACTCATCGCTGGGGTTGGCTGGAGAGAGGAGTGTTGATCTCTTCTACTCAGAGATCCTGTGTCACGTTCCACTGACTGTCCTCCTACTCAGAGATCCTGTGTCACGTTCCACTGACTGTCCTCCTACTCAGAGATCCTGTGTCACGTTCCACTGACTGTCCTCCTACTCAGAGATCCTGTGTCACGTTCCACTGACTGTCCTCCTACTCAGAGATCCTGTGTCACGTTCCACTAACTGTCCTACTCAAAGATCCTGTGTCACGTTTCACTGACTGTCCCAGAACAATCCCCCTGGGAGACAGTCATCCACAGCCGCTACATGGCCACGTGGACAACCACCAGGCCGACATGCAGTGGTGACGTCAACAAATAAGAGAGAGGTCGGTGCAGCTTTCCAACTGTTCACCACCGAAGTCTGACGTAGCCGCCGGGTTCAGCTGACATAGCAGAACATGACTTCTCTTTATGATGACATCAAGAGGGAAAGGCCAGCCCGAAGTCTGACGTAGCCGCCGCGTTCAGCTGACATAGCAGAACATGACTTCTCTTTATGATGACATCAAGAGGGAAAGGCCAGCCCGAAGTCTGACGTAGCCGCCGGGTTCAGCTGACATAGCAGAACATGACTTCTCTTTATGATGACATCAAGAGGGAAAGGCCAGCCCGAAGTCTGACGTAGCCGCCGGGTTCAGCTGACATAGCAGAACATGACTTCTCTTTATGATGACATCAAGAGGGAAAGGCCAGCCCAGGCAAAGACAAATTGAATGTTATTGAAGTCATATCATTTGTATAATTTAAACTTGTATAGAAAAGTAAAGCTCTGTGTGTGAAATTGCACATGTAGTATGCAATTGTGTTTGTTGTTCATATATCATTTCATATTTGAGTCTTGATCTAGTTCTGTCTGTCACTCATAGCACAGACACTTGTGCATGGGCCTAAGGTGAATTACACCTGAGCCATTCTTGAGTATTTTTAAAGTCCCAAGTAAAATAAAAAAAAAATCTTTCAATGAGTAGTACCAAAACGTTGCTCCTTCCACCACTGGTAAGAGAGAGCCTGGAAGTGATTTTTTTTTAAATAAAACTTATTCTATAATGTTAAGAAACAAAACACTTCCCCAAGACAACAACATTTTCAACCCCTATTCGTCACACCTGAACTACACATAATCCCATCACCCATCCACAAATACAGCATCCCATTCTCTGAATTCCTCTGCAGACTCTGACACGATGACCATTTTTAACCACAAACAGCCAGATGTTTGTCTTCTTCACAGCTGTGGACACCCCCAGCACCGTCATGAGTGAGGCTCTCAGCCATATCACAGCTGTGGCCGGGACAACGTCCTTGAAATCCCAGCCTCCAAATGAAAGAGACCGACCAACTCAAACACTCAAACTTTTCCTATCTGCAGGCCCCCCCAAATCCAACTGGCACATAGTTGAAGATCACAAACTTGCCTCTGTGGCCAAATCCATGATTACCTTCCAGCACGACAACCTCAAAGAACTACTTGTGCGATCCAAACTGAACAAAATCACCACACCTGAGTCACCTGGTACTTTTCCTTGCTCAAAACACAACAGCAAAATCTGTCTTCTTACCAAGCCAGACACCGTCCTATATGACCCCAAAATCTCGTTCAAAATTACACGTGCATTCTCTTGTCATGGCCCCAAACATTGTGTATGTTATCCACTGCAAACTGTGCGGTAAGTTCTCTGTAGCTGAGACATCCCACTTACTTGATTCGTTCATCTCTGAACACCTGGTTGACATCCGCCATCATCGGCCCAAAACCTCCACACTTCTACCATCCCCAACACATCAATCACGTCAGTCCTGGCACTTGGGCAACTTTGAGCGACAACTTTGAGCACAGCATGCAGGATTCCATTTTCTTACTGAATTAGGGACCATCGTCCACTTACCATCAACGTCCAAAAAATAGCATGATATGTCCACTTCTTCAACTCCTGCCCACAGTACTGACCACAGACATACCACCATACTACTCATTATTGACCTGCCGTACGTGTTACGGCTCTTCTGGCTTCTCCACTCCCTTTATTATCTTCATTTTCTTTATCAATCTATGCTGTACTCCACAGACACTCCACCATACTACTCATTACTGACCTGCTGTACGTGTTACGGCTCTTCTCTCCTCCCTTTGCTAACTTCATTTTCTTTATTAATGTATTTTTGACTCACTTACCTAATCACTCCTTTCCTTAATCTGGCTTTCTGTTAAATACCTATGCTAACCTTTTTTATGTATCTTCTTCTTCTTCTTTCCTTTTTCATTTTTATTGGTTTTCCTATTCCGCTTTAACAGAACTGTTAGCCTTTCACTCATTGATCTTTCTTTTATTATTCCCCTTCTACCTTCTTCTGTTCAGTAGTAGTAGTAGTTGTTGTGTTGTAGTAGTAGTAGTAGTAGTAGTGGTAGTAGTAGTAGAAGTATCATCATCATCATCATCATCATCAGTAGTAGTGGTAGAAGTAGTAGAAGTGGTGATGTTGTTTATTGTGTATTACTGTTAGTGTTATTACTGTCAGTAGTAGCAGTGAAAGTAGCAATGGTGGTGGTAGTAGTAGCAGTAGCAACATTACTTTCACCATTCACGTTACATAGTGAACTTCATTCTATTTGTATTTTCTAAATGTCTATTCATTTATATATTTCTTAGATCTTATTTTACTACCTTTTCTAAAATTGATAACACTTGACTGGGTCTTTTTCAGAACAACTACGTAATTTGAGGATTGGTGGTAATGACCGAAACAAAAAAAAAGGGGGGGGGAGGGGGGGGGTCAAAAAAAAAAAAAAAAAACAATATACAACGTTTCGACTCTTAGAGTCTTTTTCAAGTAACATGAAACTGAGGACCCACGACAGTACACCAATAATACTGTCGTGTACTGTCGTGGGTCCTCAGTTTCATGTCACTTGAAAAAGACTCTAAGAGTCGAAACGTTGTGTGTTGTTTTTGTTTTCTTTTTGACCCCCCTTTTGTTTCCGTCTTTACCACCAATCCTCAAATTATATAGTTGTTACTACCTTTTCTATTTCCAAAGTCATTACTATTATCAGATGATGATGATAATGATAACTATCTACCTATTTCTTAGATTTCATCTATCTTTTCCATTTTCTCTTATTATTAATATCATTATTGTTATTGTTACTGTTCTTATTATTCTTACGATTATTTTTATTATTGTTGTTATTATTATTATCATCTATTATCATTATTATCGGATGATGATGATAATGATAACTATCTACCTATTTATTAGACTTCATCCATGTTTTCCATTTCTCTTATTGATATCATTATTGTTTGTTGTTGTTATCATCATCATCATCATCATTATTATTATTATTGTTGTTGTTGTCGTTGTTGTTGTCGTCGTCGTCGTCGTCGTCGTCGTGGTAATCATCATCATCATCATCATCTTGTAACTGTTCTCCTTATTCTCCCCTTCCTCTTCTTCTTCTTCTAGAAGTGGAGGTGGTGGTGGTGGTGGTGGTGGTGGTGGTAGTAGTAGTAGTAGTAGTAGTATATAGTATACGGCTATAATGCATTTTTTTTCTTTAAATTGTCTCTTCTCCCTATCAACTTCAGATCAATTCCGTAGTATCAGCTGTTCACCAAGGACCTCATTTCTACACCCAGCTGGAAGAGATAAGAGACTGTCTCTTAGTTCTTCATTTTCATTGTTTGGAATGTTAATTGTCCTGCCCGAAGAGGACCCCCAAAGGTCCATACATGTTGTTTGTTTTGTATTTGTTTGTTCCTTTGTGTGGCGGCCCGGTCATTATATTTTTTCTCTCAAATCTCTTGACGCAGCTTTGGAACTAGTTCCAGGCTTCTGTGTAATGATGTTTCTCATAAGGATAGGGAACCGTTTAGGAACAGACCCTAAACAATACTTCGCCCCGCGTGTAATCAGTCATGTCTACTTTGTCATTACAATCAAAACGTAGCTAAAAGTGATCTCAGAATCTCAAAAAATTAGCGTATGGATGACAGGACTTTTACAAATCATCATTTGGGATCTGGTCTGTAACAATTCATGGACAATTAATAATGAAGACATCAAAACTGTTGCCAGTCTCTCCATGTAAAAAAAACGTCATGCGTTCTCAGTTGAAACGACTTCTCTGGTCTTGAATCAAGTATGAAATATGCAGGTCCCGATTTGATCTCTGTTATTGAGCCGTCTGTGCGTCTCTCAATATGAGTGATGAAAGGCAGAAAGAAGATGTGGCAAACGGAAACCAGTCAGCATCACTACGCAGCTTTTCATCACTTGTGAACTGTATGCAGCCTGCCAAGCTGCAGAGGAGACTACTTTCTCAGTGGGGAAAATCGATATCTGATCTATAAGTTTATATTCAGTTTTCAGATTAGTCTCCTCTGTGTATTATTGGTGAGGAGGAGAGACAGCGAAAGAGAGCGAGAGACAGAGAGAAACAGAGACAGAGACAAAGACAGAGAAAAAGAGAGACAGACTGACAGAGAGAGAGAGAGACAGACAGACAGACTGACAGTGAGAGAGATTGATGGAGAGAAAGAGAGAGAGACACTGACACTAACACTGACACAGTTTTATTGCCAACAGCAAACAAAGCCTCGTTGGCAAGGGGGTTACAATTTCTGCATTAACATCATGCGTCAAATATACGCCATTGAAATATAAAAAAAGACATAGAAATCAAACAGTTTAACTAGAAATTCAAATCTACAATCGGCAACACAAATGTTCACGGATACAAACACTCACACACATACACCGCATGTGCACACGCACGCGCACGCGCGCGCGCGCGCGCACACACACACACACACACACACACACACACACACACACACACACACACACACACACACACACACACACACACACACACACACACACACATGGCACCATTTTCTGTTTGCATTAAGGCCCAGTGTTCTAGTTCGAAATTGGTAAGTTATATTTATGCCATTTATTTGTAATAAACGTGAAATACTTTTCCATTTCCAAACTACTTTTAAATGAGAGAAACCATTCATATTTGACGTTTCCATCCATGCTGGAATGCCAGTTTTGTCTGTAAGAACAAATTAAACGATCAGTAAATTCGGATATAAACCTCGCAGTATTGCCTACATTCTGACAAAGCCAAACGATACCAAAACCATTTTCTGTTAGTGTTTTCTTTACACGAGACACCCAATTAAATTTTCCCATATCGTGTTGTAGCAAAAGCATTTCATACGCTTGATTACAGAGTCTGGTGGTAGGTAAATTAATTAATCTTAACCAGTATTTAATTGATTTGATATATGTTCGTATAAACAGAGGATATCGACCACTTTCACCATAAACTATTTTATTTGATGCATATAACGGCACACGCATAACACGTTTTATTGCATAAGTGCGAATTTTTTCCATGTGGGCGTTATCCAACAGACCCCACACCTCAGTTGCATATGCCAGGATTGGTTGTATCTGGGTGTCGAATAATTAAAAAAAAAATCAACTGAATTCAGTCTTCTCATTGTTCTTAAAATCTCAGTGACCCCTCTCTTTCCTTTCCTACACGTCTCCAGCCAGCATCTATTTAAGCTTAATTTCGTAGTGAAAAACATACCTAGATATTTATAACTATTTGTCATTTTGACTTCTGATCTGCCATAGAACCATCTTTCATGTTGTGCTAAATGGCCTCCATTTCTAAAAACCATGATATTAGTTTTACTTAAATTTACAGTCAGTTGCAATCTATCAGATACCTTTTTCAAAGCATCCAACTGTTTCTGCAAACCGACAGGTGTACCAGCAAGGAGAACATCATCAGCAAGGAGAACATAATCAGCAAACAGCAATAAAAACATCTCAGTAGCCCCTGGTAACATTTGTATCCCATGCTTTCCATTCTCTGAAATATCTACTGCAAGCTCGTTAATGCATAAAAGCAAATAACTGGAGACTGAACAGATATCCTTGTTTTACACCACGTGGACATTTGAAATAATCAGAATAAATGTCTTTATCACGAACACATGCAAGAACAGAATCATACATTCCTCGCACAGCTGCATGCAACTTCCCATTCACACCACTTTTCCTTAAAACATTCCACAAAACATTTCTGTTCACAGAATCAAAAGCTTTCTGGAAATCAACAAAGGCAACATACAATTTTGTCTTTTTTAACAGGTATTTCTGAACTAAGGCAAACAATGTAAATATGTGGTCTATTGTGCTATATCCAGAACGAAATCCAGCTTGTTATTCTGTAATTTTCTCTTCTCTTTCTGCCCAAGCAGTTAATCTTTTATTAAGAATATGTGTGTAGAAATTTTGCTTAAGATACTTGTCAGTGCAACGCCTCGGTAATTATCTGGATTGTTATTGTCTCCTTTTTTGTGAAGAGGGATTATTATCGATTTTGACCATGTCTCAGGAAAGATTCCTTTATCGAACAGCGAGTTAAACAGGTTTACTATGAAATCAATAACAACAGAGTTGGCACGTTTGAACATTCACAAACAACCTTATCCGGACCAGCGCTTTTGCCACATTTCATACGATTTATGCTGTTTATTACCTCATCTCTTGTTATCACACTGTTGAATAATGGTTCTTCTGTAAATAGATCTTCACTGTCTACCTCTATATTTGAGTGTTCGGAATCATTGATAAAGCCATTGAACACTTTAAAAAAATGATCATGCCACTGCTGTGAGCTAATTTTGTCATAGATCACTGGTTTTCTACTTATTAATCTAATTGTTGACCAGAATAGTTTGGAGTCATGAACTGACTTTCTTAGCTTGTCTAATCGTTTCTCATCGAATTTCTCTTTTCTTCTCTCTTTTCATTGTTGTGTATTCCTTTCTTTCCTTAACCTATAGCGTTTTACGTTCTTTTTTCAATTTGTTCAATCTAGCTCTTTGATATTGCTTCAAGCATCTTTTGACAATTCTTTTCTTTCTCCCACACTCGCTGTCAAACCAGTCATTCACCTCTTTCTTCCTTTTCCCCACAGATCTCACCATACAACCAGCAGCACTATATAAAGCATTCACAAACATTTTCTAAGCATGAGGTAACATCAACATTAAGGAATTGCATGGCTCTATGAATACATTTTTTAAAACTCTTCTGAGCTTAGTTCCTCCACATAAGTTTCTGCACATTCTTCAGACCATATAATGCGCTTCTCTTCGCAAGACACTGGACATCCTTCTTTTTTTTTTTTTATCAGAGCGACCAATTTTTCATTTCAATGCCAAGAGAGCAAACAGTCCGCTACATTCATACTGCAATGTTCGGGTAAGTCTTGTGGTACAATAAAATAATCAATAACACTGCTACCATGGGGCGACACAAATGTGAATTCCTCCTTTTGAAGTGTCCCCATATGTCCCATTCACAATTATAAGTTCAAACATGAAACATAAATCCAATAGAGATTTGCCAAACTTATTTATGAACAAGTCTTTAGAACGTCGCACCAAAGCATTTTTTACATGTGCGTTCACAGTTATTGGACTAACGTTAGTGTCACACTTACCATCATCGTCATTGTCATCATCATCATCATCATTAACATCAATATCATCATCATTGTCAGCAACAGCACTAGCTGCTACCACATCATCATCATCATCATCATCATCATCATAAACATCAATAACAGCATTATCATCATTCACAACACTAGTAAAGAAATCAGACATATTCTCAGGTTTGGATTGTTGGCGGCCTGTGCGGGCATTTAAGTCGCCGAATATGAGGATATTGAAATCATTTTTTTCAGTTATTTCCAGCAAAGTTTCCTCCAATAACAAAATTCCATCTTTGATACCAGAGTGATTGTATGTCGACCCTCCCTCAGGCACAACATAACATGCAACTATCAATACATTTTTGTTTACATTAAAGACTGTTTTGTTTACTTTTAAAACTACCATATTTTCACAATTACCACTGATCTGGGTCGCATGTTTTTCATAGGTTTTCCTGATCATTAAAAGAACGCCATCAGAATTACGACCTTGCTTCCACAATTTCTTGGCAGGTCCATGGAATTTCGCGAAGTCGTGAAAAATACCAGAGAAATCAAATTTCTTGTCGATAAACGTTTCAGTTAGACATACGAAAATCAAAGCCATTTACATACATTTTAAAGGATACATCACATAGTTTACTATAAAGATTTTCAACATTGCAATTAAGAAATGTTATTTCATTTACCTGATGGTCTTGCCTGTCTATTTCGAATTGTTTTCTAAACGCAGAGACCTGTCACTTCAGTTTTTGCCAGAAAAGTGTTTTAATCCAGTCTGTGTGCACGTACCACTTCCTCGCACTGCACGTTGTGTGGTCACTCTCCCATGCACACGTCGTGACCTGCTGCTGTCCGCAGTGCCAGATGCTCCCTTGCCTGCTACACCACGCACACACTGCGAAATATCCCCTGACACCTGACGATGTGAAAATCCTGCCACAGTCAGGCGAACAGTAGCTAGGTCCTCTGCTGCATGGTTTTCTCACTGAAGCAGGCACCTGGCTTGAAGGAGAAGGATCACACACCACACTGTTGTTCTTGTAGGAAGACCGGTAGCAGCTTCCCCTGACGTCACGTTGACTCGTAGGGAACATCTCCCGGTCACCGCCACACGCTACAAGCCGATCCTCTTCTGTCGCCCCCGCCACCACTGCTTCTGCTGCATTCGATTGGCTGGTCCTTGGTATGACGTCACAATGACGCCGAGGGAATCCCAGGTTTCACTGCCATCTCTCGTGCACCAGCTGCAAAACTTTCCGTTCGTACCAGCCTTCGTAGTGTTGATGTCACCACGTGTTGCGTCCGTCGCTGCCACCTCTGCGTATGATCGTGGATCGGGTCGGCGTGGTCCGATGGTCAACTTGCCTCTGACAAAATATGCTGCTTTCCCCTCTTGCTTTGCCTTCGCCATCATCTCTGCCTGTCGCCTGGTCATGTCATGTGCCAGCCTGACGCCTTTCTTTTCTAATTCATGGCGGAATTCGCGATTGCGAATCAATTCCATTTTGTCTTTCCATTGTCGGAATTTCACAATCATTGTTTTGGCTTCGCCAGTTTTTCTCTGACCTACCCTGTGAGCATGGACAATGTCTTCTTCTTTCCATGTTTTGTGACCACTGACACTGATCAAAATGTCAACAACACATCGCGCACACGTGTCATAATCTTCTTTATCGTTGGAAGGGATACAAAAATAAAACGAAGACTGTCCCGCCTCGAAAAACTTTCGAGTCTGTCGAGCTCTTCCGACATCTGCATCACTTGGTGTTCTAGTCCGGACACTTTACCGACAGATTCTGTGTCTCCTCCCTACCTTCTGCCATTCTGTCATACATCTGATCCAGTTCTAATGACAAACATTCCACAGCAACTGACAGTCCTACCTTCTGCCATTCTGTCATACATCTGATCCAGTTCTAATGACAAACTTTCCACAGCAACTGACAGTCTGTTCTGTTCCGCTTCCAATTGGGCGCACCGATCGTTGATCTCTTTACATTTATTAGACACTATCCCCAGTAGTGATTTAATTTCGAATATTTTGCTGCGAATGAATGAATTCTGCTATCTCTGCTGTTTCCCTGTCCTGTTTCATCTCTTCTCTTTGCTCTCTGAGAGCTAACAAGATTTCCGTTGCCATTTCAGGGCAAATGGCACTGCTGTCGTCTGTCAGCGTCTGGTCGATGTTGGTGATATCCGTGGATTGTTCGTCACTGTTTCCATAGGAATTGGGGCCTGGGTTCTCTTCAATGTCCCCACTCAGCAGCAGTTTGTGCAGCAGAAATCCAGCGTTGCGACACAGCACAAAACAAGGACATCGGGCACATGCAGGCCACAGTGACCAGATCGTTCAGTTTGACTGCAGTCGAATGTGTCAGTAACTTTCACCACTAATCTTCTCTGCACATCTTGCAAACAAACAACACCAGTTGTTTCATAAAAACAGAGTTTCTCACACAGAGCACAGAAAGCGTGAATCACAACCAGCACTGCCCAGAAGTACAGCACAGAAGAGAGAACACTCCACGTTGACAGTGTCGCACATTCTTCGTCACCCTTTCCGCACTGAGCACGGACGCTGATACCGTTTGGCACATGTCAGTTTGCCACAAAAAAGTACCGATTCTTGCTCACCACAGTGACAAGTCAATCATTTTTTCAGCACAGAATAGCTCACTGGAACACTTCACATCGGTAACTGACACTGATAGGCTGTCCTGTCTCAATTCACTGCACCACCGAATCAAAAAAGACGGAGCTGATCTCGAACACAGCCTTACTGCCGCCATTTTTTCTCGTACCACAGAGAGAGAGAGAGAGAGAGAGAGAGAGAGAGAGAGAGAGAGAGAGAGACAGACAGACATAGACAGACAGACAGACAGACAGACAGGACAGACAGGAAGGAAGGAGACAGACAGACAGACGACAGACGGACAGACAGACAGTCATGATGCATAGGAAGAAAGTCAAGTACGAGTGATCTCAGTAGATCTTCCCCGATACAGTCCTTAATGAAGTGATGAAGGTGGTCGTTGATGATGTGATCAGTGTGTCTGATGCTCAGTATGATGTGGTGATCAGTGTGTCTGATGGTCAGTATGATGTGGTGGTCAGTGTGTCTGATGCTCAGTTTCATGTGGTGATCAATGTGTCTGATAGTAGTATGATGTGGTGATCAGTGTGTCTGATGGTCAGTATGATGTGGTGGTCAGTGTGTCTGATGGTCAGTATGATGTGGTGATCAATGTGTCTGATGGTCGGTATGATGTGTCAGTGTGTCTGATGGTCAGTATGATGTGGTGATCAGTGTGTCTGATGGTCAGTATGATGTGGTGATCAGTGTGTCTGATGGTCAGTATGATGTGGTGGTCAGTGTGTCTGACGGTCGGTATGATGTGGTGATCAGTGTGTCTGACGGTCAGTATGATGTGGTGATCAGTGTGTCTGATGGTCAGTATGATGTGGTGATCAGTGTGTCTGATGGTCAGTATTATGATGCGATCGATGTGTCTGATGGTCAGTATTATGTGGTGATCAGTATGTCTGATGGTCAGTATCATGTGGTTATCAGTGTGTCTGATGGTCAGTATGATGTGGTGATCAGTGTGTCTGATGGTCAGTATGATGTGGTGATCAGTGTGTCTGATGGTCAGTATGATGTGGTGATCAGTGTGTCTGATGGTCAGTATGATGTGGTGATCAGTGTGTCTGATGGTCAGTATGATGTGGTGATCAGTGTGTCTAATGCTCAAAATCATGTGGTGACTCCTTAGTTCCATCCTTGGGATACTTCTGTCCTGATCCGTGGTGATGTCCCACTCTGGCATACATACAGTGAGAGTGTTATTGTGGACATTGCGGACAGTGACTTTGCTGCCCTTGACATGGTTTTCTGGTTCGAATCTCTCATCATCTATGATCGATCCCATGCAAGTGATTCGTTAAGCATTCACAGCTTCTGTCCACGGACAGTGATTTCAGCGTTGAGAGTGGTATTGTGGCTGGCCATCTACCTGGTCCTCTCGCTGATGATTCCCATGCCGCATTTCACTGATGTTTTTATCCAGCATTTAAACAGTCTTGCAGAGTTTTGTTTTACTGCCTTCGACGCCATTGATGTCATCTGCAAATCCAGCTTTTGAGATGTTTCTTTCTCCGGTGTCCTCTATGCTGACATGGCGTAACCTCCAAGTACATCAGTCACGATATGTTCCAGCAATATGAAAAGTGTGTCAGATAGACGGCAGCCCAGACAAACTCCAACAGAAGTATGACATCATTCTCCAATAGCGCTCTGTGTAAGTTCTGCGCTGCTCGCTTTGGAGTCCAATTGCTGGTTTGTAGTTATAAGCTTTTGTCCTTATTCAATTCCTTCACTGTGAAGAGTTCCTCTTGCCAGACTGTCA
>JADBJO010000324.1:773853-776353 GCA_016801955.1 Conus betulinus | reverse complement strand
AAAGAGAAAGACAAGATGAATTGTTCTTTCAGCATAATGACATACAGTCCTACACGGGCTTCATTTCCACTTCAGTTGTCGCCCTCTGCAGGGGACGGAAAGGAGAGAAAAACATTAATATAAATGTATATTAAAAAAAAAAAGAAACCATGGAAAGGAGTATACATGACACCAAAGTAAAATGAAAGGGAATAACTGTGAAAAAATACTGTAAAATAACTGTAAAAAAAATGGAAAAGAGTATACATGACACCAAAGTAAAATGAAAAGGGAATGACCTACAAACATTTGTAAGAAAAAAAAAGAGATTGAAAAACGCACATACATGAAAACCCAGAGACATTCTTATACAGATAAGGAAACAGAACCACAGAGCCATAGAGACATGGATAAACAGACACGGACAGGGATCGATAGACAGACAGACAGACAGACAGAGGCAATGAAAAGACCCAGAGCACACAACAAGAAGAAGCGGCGGCGTAGAAGGATGGGTAGGTGGGTGGGGAGTGCTGGTAGGAGTAGGGGGGTTCACACGGGCTTTACATTAGGCTTTCTTATCGGCTGCATCCAAGTGAAAGATAAAACAAAATGATATTTAAAAAAAAAAAAAAAATGTAACTGCATCTCCAGAAATGGTGTCGCCAGGCGTGAAGAAGTTGTTAACTCCCCTGTTCCAAAGACGGACGATTACCGGCAATTTAGCACGTTTATATATTAGCAACGCCAAACAGGGTAGACAAAAGTCAATAGCACCGGTCGTTTCGTTTTTAAATCAACGGGTTTAGTTTAAATGCGTTCAGGGATTGTAGTTCAATTACTGAAGAGAGAGAGAGAGAGAGAGAGAGAGAGAGAGAGAGAGAGAGAGAGAGAGAGAGAAGATAACAAGAGAAGAGAGAGACAGAGAGACAGCAGACAGAGACAGAGACAGAGACAAGACAGAAGAAGAAGAAGAAGAAGAAGAAGAAGAAGAAGAAGAAGAGAGGAAGAAGAGACAGAGAGAGAAAGACAGTAAGACAGAGAGACAGACAGAGAGACAGACAGACAGAAAGGCAGTCAGACAGAGACAGAGAGACAGGCTGACTGACAAATAGAGGAACACAGAGTAGTAGCAAGCAGGTAGACAGGAACAAGGAAGTGGGGGGTAGTGGGTAAAGAAGATATATATATAAGAATTAAATAGAAAGGGTAGTGAGAATTCAGAATTCAGAATTCACGCGCGCGGAGAATCCGCCGCGCCATTTATTGTGAGACACCCTGTCCATACACAAAGAATCCGTGTCAAATTGGGTCACACAGGCACCATTACTCCATTTTACATGTACACATAATACACTTGAATTTAGCAATTAACCACTATAGACCTATATAAAGAGTACTAACAACATGTGTTTATACACACATAAACATAAGGTTCATATAGAATAGTTCAACGAGGTAGCAATTCCTTAATCTGCCTCTTTTCTTTCCGTACAGCGTGGCTCGCACTCAAAGCTGCTATATGGCCGCTTTTGCTGTTCACTGCTATCTGGCTTGTACTCCTTGCGTCGCTATGTATTCTTATCTTGCTATGTTTATGTTGGTTGCATCAGCTTCTCTCTGTGTTTCATAGCATAATAAGTGAACATAGCAATGTCTCGTATTATTTCAATATTGTCATTCTGTAATATTCTGTGAAGGGTGATAGTTTGCATATTATTAAAGTGCTTGTGGATATATTTAGCTCTAAATGTATTATAACTAGGACATGCTGTTAAGAAATGAAGTTCAGTTTCTACTTCGGACAAAAAGGGCAGGATGTTAATGCTGTACTGTCAGTGTATTTTTTATTGACATGGAGTTCACTTGTACCTATTCTTAGCCTTGTCAGAGCATTTCTAAATTTAGCAATGGTAATTACATGCAGGTATTTTTCTGTTTGATGAAGAAATTTAAATGTGTTGTAAATTAGAAAACGATCGCTATTTTCATTCTTTTCATGCCAGTTCTGTTTGTAAACAGTCTATCATTCTTTGTTTAAGTAAAGCAATGAAGCTATTTTCATTACCTACTCCTTCGAATAACCAAACTTCTGAAAATCCAAAACGGTCTAGACATTTTTTTATGCCGAGCGCCCCAATTATGTATTTTATATTTATTTCAGTTTTTCTCTCTTTCGTAAGCTAGTCTAGGTAATCTATTTGGGTCCATCTTCAGAATTCTGAACCAATAGCGTATTGCCCTAATTGTACTATCTACAATTAGCGGATATCTACCTAATTCTCCATATACTAGATGGTTTGAAGTTTTTTTTTACCTACTCCT
The DNA here is from genome assembly GCA_016801955.1 of Conus betulinus. Classification (NCBI taxonomy): domain Eukaryota; kingdom Metazoa; phylum Mollusca; class Gastropoda; order Neogastropoda; family Conidae; genus Conus; species Conus betulinus. Next base: position 774,049 of record JADBJO010000324.1, on the reverse strand, counting down.
AAGAACTTTTTACATACAAATAAGTGTATGTTTTCTACCGCTCTGTAACTGGTTAAATCCATATTTCTGCTGCATACATTAATAGTGATTTCACTTGCGTATCAAAGAGTTTAAAAAAGATTTTTTTTGTCTACGTGTCCTAAAGTATACATAGTTTTCATTACTTCAGCCACTTTGCCTTTAGCTCTACCAGCGT
>JADBJO010000324.1:758853-768853 GCA_016801955.1 Conus betulinus | reverse complement strand
TTGCCTGCTCCGAGGCCTTTCGTCCGCTGGGTCGGAACTCATCAGGGAGACACGGCTGTGTATCTGCACTCCTGGCGTTAAATAGAGACACACCACAGTCCATAATACCGTGGTGTTCTCACCACCAAGGGTGCAAAAAAAAATTGCAATAGCACCCCCGAAGCAGCCAGTGAAGAGTAGTAAAGGAAACCAAATGAAGTATGGGGAGGAAAAAACGTTGCTGAAAAACTACAGATATTATGCGAATAGTATAAAATGTAGGGGGCAACGCTTGAGGATCCACTCAAGGATGCAAAGGAGAGATCAAAAGACAAACACAAAGACAGACAGAAACAAATACAAATAACCTCGATTTAATCAAAACGAAATTGGAAATGAAATGAGGCAGGGAACAGTAAACAATAAACAGTAAACAAGTGGGGTAGTTTTTGCTCCAATAAGGAAACCTAACACAGAGTAACTTTTATTCAAGACTGGCACAGCCTTTTAAACTTGAATAAAGTCAGACAAATACAAAGACGAACAATCTAATAGTGGGGGGGAACAAAGCGCAGGCCGACAACTAAATTGTCTTCATAGTAATGACTTGGCAAAACTTTGGACTTAAGGAGGGGGGAAGGGGAGCAGGAGGTTGAAGATGTAGAAACTGGGAACATGAAATTAAGGAAATATATTACAGCTATGAAAACTCTTCACTGGCTGCGTAAGGGAACCATCGCAATCCCTCTTAAAGACAGATATATTTGTATTGCCTGCTCCGAGGCCTTTCGTCCGCTGGGTCGGAACTCATCAGGGAGACACGGCTGGTTGTATCCGCTTTAGAAAAAGATTTATCTGTCTGCCTGTGATTTCTTTACTCTTCGTCTGATTTCTTTACTCGTCGATCCTTTTTCCCATAATTTTTTTCTTTCGTTTTTGTTCTGAAGTGTTCTGCTCAAAGATCTAGGGAGACACGCAGGACAGACAAACAGGCAGACAGAGGGACGGTAGGAGGCAGGAAAGGGAAAGAAAAAGGAGTAGGGAGGTGAGAAACTGACAATGATCAGAAAGCAGCCAGGTGACTGTTTGTCAGCCCTGTCCTTGCTGTTTGAAGCCACGGAGTCTAATCTAATTGTTGATCAATACAACATTCATCATGTCACTGTCTTCATTTAATTCATGATCAACACAACACCCATCATGTCACTGTCTTCATCTAAATGATGATCAGTTAAACACCTATCATGCCACTATATCTGATTGATCATCAGTACAGCACACATGATGTTACTATCTTCATCTAATTGATCATCAGTAAAAAAATACATCATGTCATTGTCTTCATCTGTTGATCGTCAGTAAAACACCCGTAATACCATTCAACAGTAAGAGACTAAATTGGAACAGAAAGTCGTTGTCACACACACGAGTTGTGCGCATCTGCCATGTGCATAGCCAGAGAGAGATTCTGCACTGAATACTTCTCAGCGGCGAACGTTGTCAAATTCGACTGCTAGATTTGCACAGATCGAGTATGGCTTTGGAGTCAATCACGCCTGCTCTGTACACTCTTTGTCCTCGCTTGTTGGTCGGATATTGTAAGTGCCCCCCCCCCCCCCCCCCCCAGAGGGTAACAATATTTTTTTTAAACATGTCGATTCGCTGCAGGGCAATCGTAGTCAACTGATAGTGCTTTCTTTACACATTTTCGATCAAAATTATCAGACTTTGTAATATTGATTGTTTTTGGAAGTGCTCAATTCAGTATGCTCGTTCGTGTGTTTTTTGCTGAGTTGTATGGGCTTGGAAGTTTCGATTCTACTCTTACTAATCTATCAATACTTTTGATGTTGAATAGATGGTAGGTTGAGTTATTTATGGTGCTGTTCATTTTGTAGCGATTTTTCCGTCTGAGGTGCCGATCCGGCTGGCTGAGTGCACTGGAGGGAATGACAGAGCTGTCTTTCTTTTCTCTCCGGTGGCGTGGCAGTCTTCTTCGAGGCCAGGACTCACCTTTCCTCCCCCAGTGCCTTCTTCTTCGACAGCCAGTAGGCTGCATACCTCCTGAGCAGCCACGTCTCCCTGGTGTCTCCCCTCTGGATAGCTGACCGGTGCTCTACTTTTTGATTTCGTTCCCCTGTGCCCAGTCGCAGGTGTAGGACCAGTTTTCTTCTTCTGTGCCCAGTCTCAGAAGTCGTATTGTGTGGGAATCAGTGTGAGGATCAGTGTGGGAATCAGTGTGAGGATCAGTGTGGGAATCAGTGTGAGGATCAGTGTGAGGATCAGTGTGGGAATCAGTGTGGGAATCAGTGTAAGGATCAGTGTGAGGATCAGTGTGCGAATCAGTGTGGGAATCAATGTGGGAATCAGTGTGGGAATCAGTGTGAGGATCAGTGTGAGGATCAGTGTGGGAATCAGTGTGAGGATCAGTGTGAGGATCAGTGTGGGAATCAGTGTGGGATCAGTGTGAGGAATCAGTGTGTGTGGGAATCAGTGTGGGAATCAGTGTGAGGATCAGTGTGAGGATCAGTGTGGGAATCAGTGTGGGAATCAATGTGGGAATCAGTGTGAGAATCAGTGTGAGGATCAGTGTGAGGATCAGTGTGGGAATCAGTGTGAGGATCAGTGTGAGGATCAGTGTGGGAATCAGTGTGAGGATCAGTGTGAGGATCAGTGTGTGAGAAAGAATTTTGGGAATCATTGTGAGGATCCGTGTGGGAATCACTGTTAGGATCAGTGTGGGAATCAGTGTGACGATCAGTGTGAAAATTAATGTCAGGATCAGTGTGGGAATCAGTGTGGAAATCAGTGTGAGGATCAATGTGAGGATCAGTGTGAGGATCAGCGTGAGAAGCAGTGTGGGAATCATTGTGGGGAATCAGTGTGAGAATCAGTGTGAGGATCAGTGTGAGGATCAGTGTGGGAATCATTGTGGGAATCAGTGTGAGAATCAGTGTGAGGATCAGTGTGGGAATCGTTGTGGGAATCAGTGTGAGAATCAGTGCGAGGATCAGTGTGAGGATCAGCGTGAGGATCAGTGTGGGAATCATTGTGGGAATCAGTGTGAGAATCAGTGTGGGAATCAGTGTGGGAATCAGTGTGAGGATCAGTGTGAGAATCAGTGTGGGAATCAGTGTGAGGATCAGTGTGGGAATCAGTGTGACGATCAGTGTGAGGATCAGTGTGAGCATCAGTGTGGGAATCAGTGTGACGATCAGTGTGAGGATCAGTGTGGGGATCAGTGTCATGATCAGTGTAAGGATCAGTGTAAGGATCAGTGTGAGGATCAGTGTAGGATCAGTGTAAGGATCAGTGTAAGGATCAGTGTGAGGATCAGTGTGGGAATCAGTGTCACGATCAGTGTAAGGATCAGTGTAAGGATCAGTGTGAGGATCAGTGTGAGAATCAGTGTGGGAATCAGTGTGGGGATCAGTGTGAGAATCAGTGTGGGAATCAGTGTGGGAATCAGTGTGACGATCATTGTGAGGATCAGCATGGGAATCAGTGTGAGAATCAGTGTTGGAATCAGTGTGAGGATCAGTGTGGAATGAGTGTGGGGATCAGTGTGAGGATCAGAGATCAGAGGGATCAGTGTGGGAATCAATGTGGGAGTCATGTGTGAGGATCAGTGTAGGAATCAGTGTGATGATCAGTGTGTGGGGATCAGTGTAAGGATCAGTGTGGGAATCAGTGTGAGGATCAGTTTGAGAAATTTTTGGGAATCATTGTGAGGATCCGTGTGGGGATCACTGTTAGGATCAGTGTGGGAATCAGTGTGACGATCAGTGTGAGGATTAATGTCAGGATCAGTGTGGGAATCAGTGTGAAGATCAATGTGAAGATCAGTGTGAGGATCAGGATGAGGATCAGTGTGACGATCAAATTGAGGATCAGTGTGGGAATCAGTGCTGGAATCAGTGTAAGGATCAGTGTGAGGATCAGTGTGGGAATCAGTGAGGGAATCAGTGTGAGGATCAGTGTGGGAATCAGTGTGAGGATCAGTGTGGGAATCAGTGTGAGTATCAGTGTGGGAATCAGTGTGTGGGAATCATTGTGAGGATCAGTGTGAGGATCAGTGTGGGAATCAGTGTGGGAATCAGTGTAAGGATCAGTGTGAGGATCAGTGTGGGAATCATTGTGAGGATCAGTGTGGGAATCATTGTGATAATCAGTGTGGGAATCATTGTGACGATCAGTGTGGGAATCATTTTGGGGATCAGTGTGGGAATAAGTGTGGCAATCAGTGTGAGGATCAGTGGGAATCAGTGGGAATCAGTGTGAGGATCAGTGTGATGATCAGTGTGGGGATCAGTGTGGGAATCAGTGTGAGGATCAGTGTGAGGATCAGTGTGAGGATCAGTGTGGGATCAGTGTGAGGATCAGTGTGAGGATGTGTGGGAATCAGTGTGAGGATCAGTGTGAGGATCAGTGTGAGAAATCATTTGGGAATCATTGTGAGGATCAGTGTGGGAATCACTGTGGATCAGTGTGTGGGTGGGAATCAGTGTGACGATCAGTGTGAAAATTAATGTCAGGATCAGTGGGAATCAGTGTGGAAATCAGTGTGAGGATCAGTGTGAGGATCAGTGAGGAATCAGTGTGGGAATCAGTGTGAGGATCAGTGTGGGAATCAGTGTGAGAGTGTGAGGATCAGTGTGAGGATCAGTGTGGGAATCAGTGTGGGAATCAGTGTGAGGATCAGTGTGGGAATCAGGTGAGGATCAGTGTGAGGATCAGTGTCAGGTGAATCATTGTGGGAATCAGTGTGAGAATCAGTGTGGGAATCAGTGTGGGAATCAGTGTGAGAATCAGTGTGAGAATCAGTGTGGGAATCAGTGTGAGGATCAGTGTGGGAATCAGTGTGAGAATCAGTGTGAGGATCAGTGTGAGGATCAGTGTGGGAATCAGTGTGATGATCAGTGTGAGGATCAGTGTGGGGAATCAGTGTGGGAATCAGTGTGACGATCAGTGTGAGGATCAGTGTGGGAATCAGTGTCACGATCAGTGTAAGGATCAGTGTGAGGATCAGTGTGAGGATCAGTGTGAATCAATCAGTGTGGGAATCAGTAAGGATCAGTGTGAGGATCAGTGTGGGAATCATTGTGAGGATCAGTGTGGGAATCATTGTGAGGATCAGTGTGGGAATCATTGTGACGATCAGTGTGGGAATCATTTTAATGATCAGTGTGGGAATCAGTGTGACGATCAGTGTGAGGATCAGTGTGGGAATCAGTGTGAGGATCAGTGTGAGGATCAGTGTGGGGAATCAGTGTGGAAATCAGTGTGAGGATCAGTGTGAGGATCAGTGTGAGGATCAGTGTGGATCAGTGTGATCAGTGTGAGGATCAGTGTGGGGATCAGTGTGAGGATCAGTGTGAAGATCAGTGTGGGAATCAGTGTGTGTGGATCAGTGTGAGGATCAGTGTGTGGGAATCAGTGTGGAATCAGTGAGGATCAGTGTGTGAATCAGTGTGAGGATCAGTGTGGGAATCATTGTAAAGATCAGTTTGGGAATCATTGTAAGGATCAGTGTGGGAATCAGTATGAGGATCAGTGTGAGGATCAGTGTGGGAATCGGTGTGAGGTTTCAGTGTGGGAATCAGTATGAGGATCAGTGTGAGGATCAATGTGGGAATCAGTGTGGGAATCTGTTGCAATCAGTGTGAGGATCAGTGTGGGAATCAGTGTGAGGATCAGTGTGGGAATCAGTGTGGGAATCAGTGTGAGGATCAGTGTGAGAATCAGTGTGACGATCAGTGTGAGGATCAGTGTGGGAATCAGTTTGAGGATTAGTGTGAGGATCAGTGTGGGAATCATTGTCAGGATCAGTGTGGGATTCAGTGTGAGGATCAGTGTGGGAATCAGTGTGACGATCAGTGTGAAGATCAGTGTTGGAATCAGTGTGAGAATCAGTTTGAGGATCAGTGTGAAGATCAGTGTGAGGACTAGTGTAAGGATCAGTGTGGGAATCAGTGTGGGAATCAGAGTGACGATCATTGTGAGGATCAGTGTGGGAATCAGTGTGGGAATCAGTGTGAAGATCAGTGTGGGAATCAATGTGAGGATCAGTGTGAGGATCAGTGTGGGAATGAGTGTGAGGATCAGTGTGGGAATCTGTGAGGATAAGTGTGAGGATCAGTGTAGGGATCAGTGTAGGGATCAGTGTGGGGATCAGTGTAGGGATCAGTGAGGGGTTTGCTGTGTGTGATGGATCAGCCCAGACTGCAATGAACACCAACTAACCCCCTTCGGCGAAAGTGTGGTGTCTCCTGTGGTGGGGCGGCTCATGGCGACCTGTCACTGATCACGCTCTCTGGGCTGCCCGCGCTGACGGGGCAGGGACAGGGCAGGGTGGATGTGGCTGTGCATATCGGCGCCAGAACGAGTGTCATACGAGTGGTGCCACGGAGAGAGAGACACAGCTAGCGATCCTCTCCCTGTCCTCCCCTTCTCATCTCCCCCCCCCCCCCCCCCCCCCCTTACCCCACATTTTCTTTCCCTCTCAAAAGGATATGATCATGTTAGAGAGAGATAGAGAGACAGACAGACAGAGACAGACAGAAGACAGACAGGGACAGACAGACAAACAGACACGAAGATATACAGTACCTGTGCCGCTTCTTTCAGTTTGAAAAGTGTAGCGGTGAAGTATTGATTTTTCACTTGGCGGTGAAGGAGACTGAGGCAGTGGAAGGGCTGTGGACACAGAGGACGGGCCATTATTTCCTGATCAATATTTCAAGGCCCCCAGCAGAACCACTTCAAACCACAGGCCTCATGCCCTTTCCCCAGGAACATTCCTGCAGGCAACACCAGGCCTTGGCCCTGCACGCCGTCTGAATCCCTTCCCCCACCACCTTCCAGTTCCCTTCCTCTCCAGATTTCACACGATGGTGTAGGAGGAGAGGGGGGGGGGGGGGGGGGGGGGGGGGGGGGGGGGGGGGGGGGGGGGGGGGGGGGGGGGGGGGGGTGGGGGGGGTGGGAGGGGGTGGGAGGGAGGAGTGTCCGGCCAGATCCTCCCTTTGAGCCTGCTACAGGGTCTGAGATCTTCTCCTGACTTCAGCTGAGCCACTGCTGTGGTCTTTGACACAACACCTCTCTCTGTCTTCATGTGGTGAATAAAGAACTGCCACTATCATCTTCTTCCCGTCACCTTGCCCTTGTAGTCCGGTCCAGTCTGGAAAGGGCTGCAGACCTAGTATCCCAGACTCCAATTGACTCATAACTTTGTTATATTCTTTGTAATAATCCACACTCCAGTTGGCTTCCTAACTTTATTGTATTCTTTGTCATTTAAGCAGGATGAAACAAAGTCTTCCTCATTACATAGTCAGAAACATCAGTTTTAAAACGTCATTCGGGAATGATTGGAGAGTATTTGTGTGACGACTTGACAGACTTTAGAACATATATTCACGTGCTTTGTCCCAGACAGACGAGGCTTAAGTCATAGGTCATTGAATACAGGTATGGAAGAAAGTTTTTCACCATATAAATCTAGGACGACAAATTTTCCAGGAAAAAAACCATAGTTGCGACCTACTACCGCATGATGAAACTAAGACGGATTATTATTGATGACAACATCAAGACCTGCATGGCTTTCAACCACTTAGATAGTTTCACAATTCATATCAGGGGAACTTCAGGCTTTCTCTCGCGCCCTGATAATCATAGATATACTCTTTACTATACACACTGATATCATCTAGTTATGACAAGATAGTCAATTAGTCAGTAATGCTCATGTGAGAAGTAATTATTCTGTTTGACAACAACTAGTGTGTAGGGTCTTGTCATCTACAAATGATTTACGCGTTGTGTTTTGAATTTGAGGCAAGTCTTAGAAGCACACCGAATACGATCCTGAGCGTAGAGAGTGGATCCCTGTGAAATACCGTTCTACTTAGTCTAGGACGTGGTCACTGCTCCCTTTATCGCTAACAGCTGCTGCTTCTGATCAGCCAACAGCAAGTACAGTTCTAACTCCTGTTAGACACATCATACATAGTAGTATTTGATTTATAGCATCAACAACCAAGGCGACTGCAATGGTGGCTTCAGTTATTTCGTTACTGTTGATTATTGTCAGCCGTTTGAGAGAGAGAGAGAGAGAGAGAGAGAGAGAGAGAGAGGAGAGAGAGAGAGAGAGAGAGAGACAGACAGACAGACAGACAGAGACAGAGACAAGACACACACACACACACACACACACACACACACACACACACACACACACACACACACACACACACACACACAAACAGACAGAGACAGAGACGAAGAGACAGATGACAGACATACAGAGACCAAACGAACGCACGAAGGAATGGAATGTTGTTCACTGACGGAAAGGAACAAGCACTAGTCAGCAGTTTGTAAATATATGAAAAAAAAATGCATAGCACAGCATATCAACACATATACAACTGTGAATACATTGCAGTTTAGAATGAGTAATGCAATATGTGATTAGAGAAACAGAAAGTGGGAGAGTGGGAGGGAGGTATGGATGGAGAACGACCAATGGAGAACAATAGAGAGAGAGATTGGGGAGGGAGGGAGAGAGAGTGGAGGTGGGGGAGTGAAGAAACAGAATGAAGAAACGGAGCCTCTGACACAAGGACAGAGAGAGAGAGAGAGAAAGAGAGACAGACAGACAGACAGACAGACAGACAGACAGACAGACAGACAGCAGCAATCACAGTTCTTTCAACCAAAAAGAGACACAAACACAGAGAGAGACAGAAAGAGAGAAGAGAGACAAGCAAAGAGGCAGACAGATAAACAGACTCATAAACAGACAGGTGAACAGAGAAAGAGAGACACACAGAAATGTCGTATCACAAAGTCACCGCTAATGAAAAAATGCGTGTTGAGATGAGTCAAGGGATAAGATATCTAAAAAAAAAAAATATGTCTGTCTGTCTGTCTGTCTCTACTCTGTCTGTCTGTCTGTCTGTCTGTCTGCTGTCTGTTTATAGGATATTACAATTCTATAGCAAGGGGGGGGGGGGGGGGGGGGGGGGGGGGGGGGGGGGGGGGGGGTAACCAAGGAGCGATGACAAATTTTATGAATTAACTTTTGGTTTTTCTTACGTTAAACTTTCCACTTTTTTCCTTGATGTTGCATTTTCCATATTGCTGTTCATTGATGTCACCGGATGAATGTGTATGGACCGATGGCCCCACATTAAATTTCACCGTGTGCTTCACCGTGTGCTTCACCGTGTGCCTCTCTCTCTCTCTCTCTCTCTCTCTCTCTCTCTCTCTCTCTCTCTGCACGCGTATTGCTGACTACAGCCTTAGCTAGGAAACTTTTCTTTTTCATTTCCCGAAATGTAGTACACACAGACACATACACGCATGCGCACGCACGTACGCACGCACGCACGTGCGCACGTGCACACACACACACACACACACACACACACACACATGCACACACACACACTGAAGGATTGCAATTAAAAACTCCAGCCATGCAAGACAGATGCAGGATTTGTGGAAGACTGAGCGCCGCAAATGGGCAGAGGATGGGGTCCAGAGGACATCCCCTACACCCCCCCCCCCCCCCCTCCCCCTGACATCCACCTCTCATGGCCCACAGGGCTGGAACAGCTTCATTTCCTGTAGCCCACTCGCACTGTCAGCGGGCGGATATGGCTGCCTACTGCCCCACCCGTACCCTCCCATCACTGCCCCCCCTCCCCCACCTCCACCCCCGTGTTCACCGCCCTGGCAGGTTTGGTCGGAAGTGTCTCAGTCCGGAAAAAGCTTCGTGTCCAATGCCCATCATCTTGCAGGATCAAAGCGCCGCCCACTTGAGTAAAAATACCGCCAGGCTCCCCTTGAAAATTGAACGGGCACGTCATCCTTTGTAGGTGACGTAGGGGTGTATTAGAGGAGATGAGGAAGGAGGAGAGAAGAGGGGGCGGTTTAGGAAGGGCAGGGGGAGGGCGAAGCAGGGGGAGAAACTAGGAAGGACGTCACGAGTGGGGGAAGGGGGTATCAACGTCGT
>JADBJO010000324.1:733853-746353 GCA_016801955.1 Conus betulinus | reverse complement strand
CTAGGAGTGGTGAGCCCAGAGTGTTCACAAATAGGTGCTTGTCTGCATTGTCAAGGATTGTAAAACGCGACAGATCTGCCACAGTTTCTGAAATTTCAGCCGAATTCCTTGCATCAACCTCCCTTGAGGTCAGCCAAAAGACGATAAAGCAAAATCTGCATGGACTTTGCTATTCAAAGCGTCCCCCAGTGAAGAAAACTAGTCATCAAGGAAGTGAACAGAAAGAAGCGGCTGCAGTACTGTAGGAGTAAAGTTCACTGGACTGTGAACCATCAGTGGAAAATGTTATTTTCAGTGATGAAAAGGACATTCTGATCAAACCCAATGGACGGATCTTAAATAAATGTCAGCGAACCGCCCAGAGAAACGTGGACAACGAGTCACAAGACAACACATAACGCGTTTCGACCTCGTAGGTCTTCCTCAGGTGAAACAAAAACGAATAAAATAACGAAAATGCACTTAGCTTTGATCACTTCAGATTGCTTCCGAGTTCAGCGCAAGGAAGAAGGGCGTTGAATGGACGGGTAAAACTATGGTGGAAAGTCGAAGAGAAGTGGTCATTGCTTCCTCTGTGCGGCGTCCATCTTGGCCCGAAGACTACATTGAAATTGATGGTGTGGGGATGCATTTCGTATGACAGAGTTGGACCACTGGTGTTCGTGGAAGGCAGTATGAACAGTCAGAAGTACATTGATGTGCTGGAAAACAACTTTCTGCTGCTGTGTTGTTGCCGACCAGTACCCAAACAAACGTTGTATCTGCAAGAAGACAACGCCTCTGTTCACAGCTTGACTTACACCAAGACCTGGAAGCGACAGCACAGAGTTCCCGTGTTTTTCTTCTGGCCCCTCAAAGTCCAGATCTAAATCCGGTCGAGAACATGTGGCAAGTCCTCAAGACTCACGTGAGAAAAAACATTCACTGCATCAGTACTGTCGCAGATCTGCGCTGTGCACTCACCACGTGCTGGAATCAAATGACTGTTGCCTTTCTCCACTCACTCTACCACTCTCTACGAGAGACGCTGTCAGCATGTTTTGAATCGGAAGGGCCAGATTACCAAGTACTAGCAAGTTAAGTCCAGCCTTAAGGTAAGAATGATAAGTTTTCAGCAACAGGTGCCTTTAGGTAGTCAGCGCCGGCAGTGCCGAGAGGGGACAGACTTTTGTCCCATGAGTGTATCAGCACATGGCAGACCTGCCACCACTTGACAGTGCTATAGTGGCCTAATCTTATTCCCCTCCCTCCCTCCCCCCCCCTCTCTCTCTCTCTCTCTCTCTCTCTCTCTCTCTCTGTCTCTCTCTCTCTCTCTCTCTCTCTCTCTCTCTGTCTCTCTGTCTCTCCCTATGTCTCTCTCACTATCTGTCTGTCTGTCTGTGTCTGTCTGTCTCTCTCTCTCTCTCTCTCTCTCTCTCTCTCTCTCTCTCTCTCTCTCTCTCTCTCTCACTGTCTGTCTGTGTGTCTCCGTCTGTGTCTGTCTGTCTCTCTGTCTGTCTGTCTGTCTGTCTGTCTGTCTCTCTCTCTCTCTCTCAATCTGTCTATCCATCTATCTCTCTGCTCCCCCCCTCTCTCTCTCTCTGTCTCTCAATCTCTCTATCCATCTATCTGTCTGCCCCCCCCCCCTCTCTCTCTCTGTCTCTCACTCTCTCACTATCTGTCTGTTGTCTCTGTCACTCTCTGTGTCTGTCTGTCTGTCTGTCTGTCTCTCTCTCTCTCTCTCTCTCTTTCAAACACAGAGAGAGAGAGAGATTATACTGATGGTTCAGTATTGTCTAATAATCAGTCTGGTTCTGCTTTTGTTATACCGTCACAAAAGGTTGAAAAGATATATTCCATTGGAAAAGGCAAATCAATATTTGTTGCCGAAATGACAGCTATTATTATGGCGTTGTCACATTTAACTGACTTGCCATTATCAATATTTAAAGTAGTTATTTGTGTGGATCAATGTCTGTTCTGCAAAACCTTAAAATTTCTATATACCGTTTCAAACAACTTTCTTGTAAATGAAATATGTCATCTTATTCATGCTTTGATATGTAAAGGAACTGATGTCACCTTCTGTTGGATTCCATCGCATTGTGGTATTTGGGGTAATGAGCTAGCTGATAGATACGCAAAGAGAGGAGCCAGAAATGAAAAGTGCGCCACGGTATTGAATATATCCTTTTCTTTACCTGAAGCCAATCAATTATTAAAGCAAACCGTCTGGTGTCGATTCAGAAAATACTACAAACATATGTTGCTTGGTGTGGCTGGAAAAAAAATACTCGGTTAATTAATTATGAACATGTAAACAGCATTCCTGATTTACAAGTGAAAAATATGTATCAATACCGAAATTTCATTTCAATATTTATAAATTAAAACTTGATGCTTTAAAGACTAAATATACACACGAAGCAAAATGTGTTTGTGGAGAACGAAGAATAACCAGCAAGCATCTGTTGTTTGACCGTATACCTCTTCAAGGTCATTTACCACCATTATCAGGCATGTCTTTGTGTGATGTCTCAGATTCTAAGTTTGCCTTCAATGATGTTTTTTCTTTCATTTGTAGTGCAGTTAAGTATTTGCTTTATAAGATTATTTGCAGGTATGTAGTAAGGATGTTTAGTGGGACATTCATATGCACCTAGATAAACACATTATGCACACTTATATAGTCACGAACATTTATGCATCTCTCTCTCTCTCTCTCTCTCTCTCTCTCTCTCTCTCTCTCTCTCTCTCTCTCTCTCTATCATATTTGTGAACAGACGTAAAACTGAAGTACTACCACTACACACACACACACACACACACACACACACACACACACACAGGTCCTGGGCATTGCTTCTGTTGTCGTATGGTCAGCTATAGCTGACAAGGTTGTGGTTCTTCCCTCTCCTTCACCCCATGTCCTAGGACATTCCTTGCATGGGCTGCCCCTACTTTGACGGGGTGGGCGATGAGGTTGAAGAGGGGAGGGTAGGGGGTGGGTGATAGTGGTTATTTCCTGGGTGGAAGAAAGTCGGCATACAGAACACACCCAAGAAACTTGCAAATGTGGAACACTCTCTGAGAACCAATGGCCATCAACTCAATGTCAAGAAAAAGAGGATTCACTGGCAAGCATTCTTCTGAGCTCGGAGGTCTGAGTGAAGCATTTATTGATGGAATGCTGAATGAAGTATTTACTAACCACAAATCTAAATTTCCATCAGTGCTTTATGGAGTATGGCATCGACATCAATCCAAACTTCCACCATTGCTTTTGGAGTGGATAATTAAGTATTGAATCAACACCAATATAAAATCCACCATCACGGAGGAAATCGAGTCAGCACTCAGATAGAGAAATTGGTTTGTTCAGTATTGACCCCCAGTCAGATAAAATGGAACAGTAACTGTCCATATTCGACAATCCGCCTCTGGTGAAAAGAGCTGTCACTACGTCCTACCTGACCCGTTTTATCACACTGTGGAGAAGCAAAACAGCCAACGGAGTTCTGCCCTTTCACTGAAAACAAATAGCTGAAGGATACAGGGGAAGACAGCAGTTATGAACACCTCATTATCCCCCATTCCTCGTTCACCGAAATGGCAAAACTTCCAAAGGAAGACAATCTGATATATACTATTACCCTGAAAGACACTCTATGATATAAACTATTATCCTGAAAGACATTCTGTATTAACTATTACCCTGAAAGACACTCTAAGATATTAACTATTACCCTGAAAGACACTCTATGATATGAACTATTACCCTGAAAGACACTCTATGATATACACTATTACCTTGAAAGACACTCTATAATATTACTGTGACGGACCATATTTCGTCCGGTCCCAAATTTTGGGGACACGCTGGACCGGAACAGGTAAACCTGAAAAAACCGGTTGACCTGTTTACCTGACAGCTAGTCACCTACCGGCCGCGCAACTTCTTCAGACGAGCCGAAGGGAGACTGAAGGTGTGTCCTCGCTGGCAGTCAGGTATATTTTAATAGTTAAATGGAAGTTAGGGTTTGTGCTAGTGAAGTTGGGTTTCCTACAGGTGGATGAGAAGAATGGAGTGAGCAGAAAGAAGAAAGAATATGTATGATTATAGGTGATCGGAAAAAAAAAAGTAATCTAGTTGAATCAATGTATTATTGAAAAAAGTGTTGTTTATCTTTACTTTTTTTTTTCTTTTTTTTTTTTTTTTTTTTTTTTTTTTTTTTTTCCCAACCTCTGCGCCACCTCAGAGGCAGTGCACCCACGCCGCTCATCTCGGCACCCGTCCACAGCCACAGACAGGTCGGCCCCGCCGCAGCCCCGGCACCAGCAATCCACTGGGAAGTCAACGTCAAGTCGTCAAGAGGCAACCCACCGGAGGACACTCTGCACTGCTGCCGAGTCACTTGGGTGGTGTTCAGTGGCGCCTGTTGTGATCTAACATACGCAGGACACCACCTACTAAGCCCCCTACTGACGACAATAATTGCTTAGTCGCGGAGCCGATATGAGTGAGCTCTCCCTCCGGAGGGCGCCACCACGTCCGTCCAACGACAGCCCCCATGGACTCGCCGATACCGGTGACTCCGACGGACGGAACCAAACCAAGGCCACAGACGTGGAGAGGACATCGAAACTGAGGTCACCATGAGAGCAGGGCATGAAGGGCCACAGAACTTGAGACATTTTTTTTTACTAATGCTGATCAATGAGAATGAGGATGATTAAGATGATGCTACGGATTTCCATTTCGGTCTGAGACTACATGACAGGGCTGTACTCTACGCTTCCTTTCATAATATATCCCGGCGTCAACCAGGCCCGAGAGATACAGGCACCTGCAGTGTTGGTCAGGAAATTGAGCAACACTCTCAGAAACGCATCCATAAGTGGATGAAACTCGACTGTGTGGTCCCAGTCTTCCCAGTTGAGTCCGCAGCAAACTCAACCCTGGGTAGGAGCCGGTGGGGCAGAAAAAAAACCCACCCATGACCCTGATGGGATTTGAACCCACGACCTCCCAGCCGGGAATCCGCGACGCTAACCACTTCGCCAAGGCGGCTGGTGTTGTTTTTATCTTTTCGCCTAAAGTATTAAAAGGATGTGAGTGTTCGTGAGCTCTGGAAGTGAGCGATGATAATTGTTGTGCATAATTATTGGAAAATGTATTCTGATTCCTGTTGTGGAAAGATAAAAAGGGACGAATGGAAAATCGTTCCTTGATACGTAATTAGACACGTCTAGTGATGATGAGAACATTCTTTTCTTGATAAAAAGGGACGAACGGAAATCATTCCTTGGCATGTAATTGGGCACGTCTAGTGATGAGAGTGTAGAAAAGTAAAAGCATTCTTGTCTTGATAAAAAGGTACAAACGGAATTTCCTTTATATGTAATGATCGTATTCTTGGTACTTTGAAAGGGATTCCATGCGGAAATTCTTTCCTTCAATGTAAACAATCATGGTGTTAATCGAGAAAATTTTTTTGCTGCTGTGATGCACCGCATCCACCGTATTGAAATTTAGTAGATTTTATTATGGGTATTTTTCCCCTCATTTCCAGTGAAGTGTATTATGTGAAGAGTGACTGTTAGTTACAAACAAGAACGATTAGTATGTTGGAAGTAGGCTAGATAGATAAACAAGGTAGCTATCAGTTCCCCAGGTGTCAGTGAAGCCCTGTGTCCGACCTGGAGCTGACTGCCAACCGGGTGTAGGGTACAGCCCGAACGCAGCCGCTGTCTCCGCCGCGTGGGGGTGTGGAGAGGCTGACCGAGTGGTCAGTAGACGATGTGTGTTCTTCTTTTGTGTGGGAGTCCCTGGAACGACTCCACAAACTGCTTCCGTGAGAGACTTCGGCCTACGTCGGGACGACGGTGAGAGAACTTCTGGTGTGTGGGAGTCCCATGAATGACTCCACGAACTGCTTCCGTGAGTGGCTTCTGATCTATGTGAAGACTGTGTGACGGGCCAGACGACGGCAGGCAGTGGGAACTGTTTGTAGTGACACTACTGTGGGTGCCAGTGTAGCCTGTACAAGAAGGAAAATATATATTTGGTATGACATAATAGCATCTAGTGTTGTTGAGCGTCCTTTGGTCGTGGCGTAAACTAACTGATGTGCCTACTTATGCTTAACATGTAACATGTATTTATTATTATTCTGATGGTTCAGGCAGCAAAACAAAAGAAAAGAAACTTAACATGTTGCCTGGCTATCTATATTCGTCTGGTGTGGGTGTGTGTAGGGAAAAATACATACACGCATCCAAACGTCTTCAGGTGAGAGTCGGACAGCAAAACACGCACCGCACAACATCCGTAACAGATATAAACTATTGTCCCTGGAAAAAACACTCTATGATATAAACTATTATTCCTGGAAGACACTATGATATAAACTATTACCTGAAAGATCCTCCGTGATATAAACTATTACCCTGAAAGACATGTGATATAAACTAACTCTTGAAAGACACTCTATGATATAAGCTATCATCCCTGAAAGACACTCTATGATATAAACTATTACCCTTAAAGACACTCTGTGATATAAATGTTACCCTGAAAGGCACTCTGTGATATAAACTATTCTCCTTAAAGACACTCTATGGTATAAATTATCATCCCTGGAGGACGCTCAAAGACATAGAATATTACCTTGAAAGGCACACTGTGATATAAACTATTATTCCTGACAGACACTCTGTGATATAAATTATCATACCTGACAGATCATCTGTGAGATAAACACCATCCTTAAGAGACACTGTGTAATATAAACTATTATCCCTGACACAGCCTCTGTGATATACAGTATTATCCCTGACAGATAATCTGTGTTATAAACTATTATCCCTGACAGACACTGTGTAATACAAATTATTATCCCTGACAGACACTGTGTGATACAAATTATTATCCCTGACAGACACTGTGTGATACAAATTATTATCCCTGAAAGACACGGTGTGATATAAAGTTTTATCCCAGAAAGACAACTGTGTGATGTCAAGTGTTATCCCTGAAAGACGCTGTGTAATATAAAGTATTATCCCTGAAGGACACTGTGTGATATAAAGTATTATCTCTGAAAGACACTTGTGTGATATAAAGTATTATCCTTGAAAGACACTTGTGTGATTGTGATATAAAGTATTATCCTTGAAAGACACTTAAGTGATAAAAACTGTTATCCATGAAAGACAATGTGTGTTACAAACTGTTGTCCCTGACAGACGCTGTGTGACATAAACTATTATGCCTGACACACACTCTGTGATATAAACTATTATCCCTGACAGACAGTCTGTTATCCCGGACACTGTGATACAAACTATCATCCATGAAAGACTTTTTTTTAATGTAAACTATTATCCCCCATTACTCGTTCTCTGCAGTGTCAATGTTCCCTGCAGAGTCAATGTTCCCTGCAGTGTCAATGTTCCCTGCAGTGTCAGTGTTCCCCACAGTGTTAATGTTCCCTGCAGTGTCAATGTTCCCGCAGTGTCCCTGTTCCCTGCAGTGCCAATATTCCCTGCAGTGTTCCTTGCAGTGTCAATGTTCCTTGCAGTGTAAATGTTCCCTGCAGAGTTCCCTGCAGTGTCAATGTTCATTGCAGTGTCAATGTTCCTTGCAGTGTGAATGTTCCCTGCAGTTTCCTGCAGTGTCAATGTTCCCTGCAGTGTCAATGTTCCCTGCAGAGTTCCCTGCAGTGTCAATGTTCCCTGCAGTGTCAATCTTCCTGCAGTGTCAATGTTCCCTGCAGTGTCAAAACTCTCTGCAGTGTTCCCCTTGCAGTGTCAATATTCCCTAAAGTGTCAATGCTTCCCGCAGTGTCAATGTTCACTGCGGTGTACCCTGCAGTGTCAATGTTCCCTGCAGTGTTCCCTGCAGTGTCAATGATCCCTGCCCCTGCAGTGTCAATGTTCCCTGCGGTGTCACTGTTCCCTGCAGTGTCAATATTCCCTGCGGTGTCAATGCGTCCCGCAGTGTCAATGTTCCCTGCAGTGTCAATGTTCCCTGCAGTGTTCCCTGCAGTGTCAATGTTCCCTGCGGTGTCAGTGTTCCCTGCAGTGTCAATATTCCCTGCATAGTGTCAATATTCCCTGCGGTGTCAATGCTTCCCACAGTGTCAATGTTCTCTGCAGTGTTCCCTGCAGTGTCAATGTTCCCTGCAGTGTTCCCTGCAGTGTCAATGTTCCCTGCAGTGTCAATGTTCCCTGCAGTGTTCCCTGCAACTCAATGTTCCCTGCAGTGTCAGTGTTCCCTGCAGTGTTCCCTTCAGTGTAAATGTCCCTGCACTGTCAATGTTCCCTGCGGTGTCAGTGTTCCCTGCAGTGTCAATGTTCCCTGCAGTGTCAGTGTTCCCTGCAGTGTCAGTGTTCCATGCAGTGTCAGTGTTCCCTGCAGTGTTCCCTGCATTGTCAATGTTCCCTGCAGTGTTCGCTGCAGTGTCAATGTTCTCTGCAGTGTCAATGTTCCCTGCAGTGTTCCCTGCAGTATCAATGTTCCCTGCAGTGTTCCCTGCAGTGTCAATGTTCCCTGCACTGCCAATGTTCCCTGCAGTGTTCCCTGCAGTGTCAATGTTCCCTGCAGTGCCAATGTTCCCTGCGGTGTCAGTGTTCCCTGCAGTGTCAATGTTCCCTGCGATGTCAGTGTTCCCTGCTCTGTCAGTGTTCCCTGCAGTGTCAATGTTTCCTGCAGTGTCAATGTTCCCTGCAGAGTTCCCTGCATTGTCAATGTTCCCTGCAGTGTCAATGTTCCCTGCAGTATTTCCTGCAGTGTCAATCTTCCCTGCAGTGTCAATCTTCCCGCAGTGTCAGTGTTCCCTGCAGTGTCAATGTTCCCTGCAGTGTTCCCTGCAGTGTCAGTGTTCCCTGCAGTGTCAATTTCCCTGCAGTGTTCCCTGCAGTGTCAATGTTCCCTGTAGTGTTCCCTGCAATGTCAATGCTCTCTGCAGTGTTCCTGCAGTGTCAATGTTCCCTGCAGTGTTCCCTGCAGTGTCAATGCTCCCTGCAGTGTTCCCTGCAGTGTCAATGCTCCCTGCAGTGTTCCCTGCAGTGCAGTCAATGTTCCCTGCAGTGTCAGTGTTCCTGCAGTGTCAGTGCTCCCTGCAGTGTCAATGTTCCTGCAGTGTCACTGTTCCCTGCAGTGTCAATGTTCCTGCAGTGTCACTGTTCCCTGCAGTGTCAGTGTCCCTGCAGTGTCACTGTTCCCTGCAGTGTCAATCTTCCCGCAGTGTCAGTGTTCCCTGCAGTGTCAATGTTCCCTGCAGTGTTCCCTGCGGTGTCAGTGTTCCCTGCGGTGTCAGTGTTCACTGCAGTGTCAATGTTCCCTGCAGTGTCAATGTTCACTGCAGTGCTCCCTGCCGTGTCAATGTTCCCTGCGGTGTAAGTGTCCCTGCAGTGTCAGTGTCCCTGCAGTGTCAGTCTTCCCTGCGGTGTCAGTGTTCCCTGCAGTGTCAATGTTCTCTGCAGTGTTAATGTTCCCTGCAGTGTCAAACACTCTACAGTAAATCACTGTGTCTTATCTGATTTAGATGTCTAATCCTATTTTAGAAAAGTGGAATGTCTGATCCTGTTTTAGAGGTGTGAAAATGTCTGATCCTGTTTCAGAGATGTGAAATGTCTGATCCTGTTTTAGAGGTGTGAAATGTCTGATCCTGTTTCAGAGATGTGAAATGTCTAGTCCTGTTTCAAAAATGTGAAATGTTTAATCCTGTTTCAGAAATGTGAAATGTCTAATCCTGTTTCACAGATGTGAAATGGGGCAGGAATAGCTCAGTGGTAGAGCGCTGGACTCGTGGTCTTGGTGATCCTGGGGCTGTGGGTTCGAATCTCCGCTGGGCCGTTTCGGTACTGAAAGATTTTTCCCTCAGAATTAACGTTGGTTCTGACTCCATTTCCCATACAGTTCTTCGAATGAGACTATAAAAACTGAGGTTGCCTGAGTGAATGCACGCATAACATCTTGCACATACTTAAGATCCCATCACCAACTTTCGCGAAAAAAGGCCAGTTTCGCCTGGTATGGATGACATGTTACACATATCATGCACCCTGCGTGCGAAATGGAAAGAATGGAGGGTATAAGGATATTGAGTGAACAATATTGAATGATATTGATTGGATGACACGGGAAACGACTGAATGAAGTGCCAACTTGTAGCTCTTCAGTCGGCACTGCTCAGGTAGGCAGCCCATTATGTAAACGAGTGTGGACTGTAAAGCGCTTAGAGCTTGGCATCAACCGAGGATGTGTGCTATATAAGTATTCATAATGATTATAATAAATGTCTAATCCAGTTTTAGAAAATGTGAAATGTCTAATCCTGTTGCACAAATGTGAAATGTCTAGTTCTGTCTCAGGATTACATGCGTTGTCACCTTTGCAAGAGAGATTCCGTTTTCACCCACCTTTGTTTGTCTGTCTGTCTGTCATCAGGATTAGCCACAAACGACCGTGCTGATTGTAATAAAACATTGTGGGAAGATGGAAAGTGGCTCAGAAACGAGCCCATCGAATTCTGGTGAGAACGACATGAAGATCCGACAGGGAGATCGGACATTAGGATCCGACATGAACATTCATCATGAAGATCCGATATGAAGATTATGAAGATCCGACTTGAACATCTGACATGAAGATCCATCATGAAAATCCGACATGAAGATCCATCATGAGGATCTGACATGAAGATCCATCATGAAGGTCCAGATCAAAGGATGGATCTAATATCTCTTTCGCAAGCTGACGTTGAACAAAAGCTGTACGAGGTGATGTTCGTGACATCTGGCGACCAGAGGAAGTGTGGCCCTGACAGAGCCATGTCATAGCTTGTGCCCGGCCACCATCGCTTGTCGTCACGCCCTGACGAGGCCCTCAGGGCTCTGACCCTTCAGATGGCATCACCACTGATGTCTCCACATGGCATTATGGCTGATGTCTCCACATGGCATCATGGCTGATGTCTCTCCACGTGGCATCACCACTGATGTCTCCAATGGTATCACCACCGATGTCTCCACATGGTATCACCACCAATGTCTCCACATGGTATCACCAGTGATGTCTCCACATGGCATCATGGCTGATGTCTCCACATGGCATTATGGCTGATGTCTCCACATGGCATCATGGCTGATGTCTCCACGTGGCATCACCACTGATGTCTCCAATGGTATCACCACCGATGTCTCCACATGGTATCACCACCGATGTCTCCACATGGTATCACCACCGATGTCTCCACATGGTATCACCACCAATGTCTCCACATGGTATCACCACTGATGTCTCCACATGGCATCATGGCTGATGTCTCCACATGGCATCATGGGCTGATGTCTCCACATGGTATCATGGCTGATGTCTCCACATGGTATCACCACCAATGTCTCCACATGGTATCACCACTGATGTCTCCACATGGTATCATGGCTGATGTCTCCACATGGCATTATGGCTGATGTCTCCACATGGCATCATGGCTGATGTCTCCACGTGGCATCACCACTGATGTCTCCACATGGTATCACCACCGATGTCTCACATGGTATCACCAGCTGATGTCTCCACATGGTATCACCACTGATGTCTCCACATGGTATCACCACTGATGTCTCCACATGGTATCACCACTGATGTCTCCACATGGCATCATGGCTGATGTCTCCACATGGCATCACCACTGATGTCTCCACATGGTATCATGGCTGATGTCTCCACATGGTATCATGGCTGATGTCTCCCACATGGCATCATGGCTGATGTCTCCACATGGTATCACCACTGATGTCTCCACATGGTATCACCACTGATGTCTCCACATGGCATCATGGCTGATGTCTCCACATGGTATCACCACTGATGTCTCCACATGGCATCATGGCTGATGTCTCCACATGGCATCATGGCTGATGTCTCCACATGGTATCACCACTGATGTCTCCACATGGTATCACCACTGATGTCTCCACATGGTATCACCACTGATGTCTCCACATGGTATCACCACTGATGTCTCCACATGGCATCATAGCTGATGTCTCACACATGGTATCACCAGTGATGTCTCCACATGGCATCATGGCTGATGTCTCCACATGACATCATGGCTGATGTCTCCACATGGCATCATGGCTGATGTCTCCACATGGCATCATGGCTTATGTCTCCACATGGTATCACCACTGATGTTTCCACATGGTATCACCACTGATGTCTCCACATGGTATCTGTCTCCACATGGTATCACCACTGATGTCTCCACATGGTATCACCACTGATGTCTCCACATGGTATCACCACTGATGTCTCCACACATGGTATCACCACTCATGTCTCCACATGGTATCACCACTGATGTCTCCACATGGTATCATCACTGTTGTCTCCACTCCACATGGTATCACCACTCGTGTCTCCACATGGTATCACCACTGATGTCTCCACATGGTATCATCACTGTTGTCTCCACATGGTATCACCACTCATGTCTCCACATGGT